>JBBPRP010000776.1:0-10654 GCA_038093135.1 Leccinum longicurvipes
CATTGGCAAGCCCAAAGAAATAACAGAAACAACACGTACATGAATGATCACCGTTGCCCGATCGGCGATCTCGTGGTAACGCGACTCATCGAGACCCAACCGAGTCGCTGGTAAATCTGCCGCAAGTGCTACGACGCGCCGGTTCTCTTCCCTTTCATTATCATTCAGTGCCACACCCAGCTTTCGGTCTCGCATTGACGCTGCAAGTCGGTTCGCCGCGTGTGCGTCATCTTTGGCACGACAGAGACAGTATACAGTCTCCACGAATGGGTCTGCGAGGAACTCGTCAAGGAGGTAGGATCCGAGGGAACCTGTGGCGCCTGTCAAGACGACCTACAGGACGGACGGTGAGCGAGAGGTGGCAAGGAGATGTAGGTCATACGCACCACTTTCCCACTGGTACCCGTGGCAGGGCCGTTCTGGTTGGCTTGCTCCTTGGATGAGCACGTGAAGTGGCTGTATTTCTCGACAAGTTCGAGCATGATATCTTGGGGGTTGATTTGCAATGTGTTGTCGTCTCTACCCGAGGAGAGCGAGACTATGAGCCTGGCCAACCTTACAAAGGAGGACGAGTGAGTGGCCACCACGGCAAAGCAAGATGGCAACGTACTTTCCTATGGAAGGGTGATCAAACACGGCATTAATAGATAACCTCTTTCGACCCAAGTCGATCTCCTAAACGAAGCCTCTGTCAGCCCCAAACCAACCCGAGATAAAATCTAAACGCACGCACCCTCTGTATAGCATTTCGAATGCGTGTAGACTGGAGCGAGTCAAGCCCGAAGTCGAACAGATCCGTATCGTCTTGAAGAACATCAATCTGCGACCCGATCGTCCTCCCAATTAGCTCTCTCACGACCGCCCTTGCTTCCCCCTCCCCCTCCAGCCGCTTCTTCCCCTCTGATCCCACCTCTCCCTCGAGGCGTCTATACACCTCCTCGATCATCCCCTCGAATTCTTTATATGCCTTTTGCCTTAAGACACTTCCCTTGTCCGCTCTCGGGATATGTGTCCCACAGGGAAGAAACACGAGCGCTTCGGTGGAGAGCTGGGAATGCGAAGGTGCATCTGCGTTGGCGAGTGCAACGGTTGGCGCGACGCGACGGATAAATTCATCGTGCGAACAGTGTTGAGCGACTTCAGAGAGGAGGATAAGCGCGCCAATTTGGGCGCGGGCGGCTCCAAAGACAATGGCCTCAGAAATATACGGGGAAGAACGAAGTGTGAGTTCAATGGGAACCGGATTGGTCTTTTCGCCATTGACCTGTTGTGTTTCGATATAGTGAAGTAGAGAGAGTGACGGGGAGGAGATATATACCATGACGAGGGTATCGTCCACCCGGCCGATATACTTGTATGCATCAGGGATCGAGGGGTGTTTGATGAAGAGATCTTTCGTTGCATAAGAACCATCGGGTTGGTTTGACATCACCTATTTGAGGCTCATACACAAGATGAAGATGCGTGCACGCACAGCACTCGCCTTGGAGGGCCAACCATCGAGGATATAGAGCTCATATGTGTCGTCTCCGTGGGATTCGAAGCGTATATATTCGTGTATGCCAGTGTGTACATAGGGACCCCTCGCGCGGACCCAGTTCCACTCCTTATCGGTGGCGAAATCACGGAAGGACGTCATGAGCTGACCCATCTCAGCTGAAGCATATATGATAGTAAGACCCAACGGGCAAGAACCATGGGAAAAGGCAAAAGAACACACTGAGCCCATAATGACCAACCAAAGGAACGCCTTCCGAAACGAGAAGATCTCCGAGCTCGTCTGGACAAGGGCTGCCGCCAAACATGACCAGCTTGAGACCTCTAAGAACCTGAAGACCCTCTGGTGTCTCTGCGAGCAATTTAAGAGCGAGTGGAACGCCAAAAAATGCCTGTATATCGGGCGCTTGCAAGAGGAGCTTGATAATGTTTGCAGAGGTGAGCGGAATGGAACGAGTTGGAAAAAGATAGAGCGGTTTCGCAGAATACCAGGCTCGCATGAGGTTTGAGTGCCCATGGCCCTGCGACGAGTGTCCGAACTTTAGTGTACCAGGCAGAGAAAAGAAATCAGGCGAACGTGGTACAAGGGCAACGTTGTGAGGGCGGTGAGGCCAAAGTTCATCCTACAGTTACCAAGAGTAGCCTTGTTGGTTGAGAAGATCGGCTTCGGAAACCCGGTGGAACCACTGGAGTGAACAATGGAAATGGGGAGAAGGAACTCAACATCAGGGGTGAGGGGAAGGTTCCAGTAAGTTTTTTCCGGGTGGGCAACGCGTACATCAGGACCGAACACGTCTGAAGGAGGTTGGTGGATGATCACTACTGACGATAGGTCAGAGAGAAGAGCAAGCGCTGCAGTTGCAGATGACAGCAAAGCGTCCTGTACGATAATGTGCGAAGCATTGGTAACGGTCAACAGGTGAGCGATCGCTGGTGGCGAGTTGTTTGGGGAGAGGAAAAGAACGCCTATGAGAGGGATAAGCAGCTGAGCAATACAGAGGTGCAGATGGAGACGAACAGTATCCCATGCGATATAAGGTCATTTCAGTGACAACATAGTCGATGTTGCTCACGCCCAAGAGGCCAACGGTGAGTCTGCTTGTTGAATCACCCTTTGCGCGACCTGGGAGCATCCCAGAGTCTCTGAAATGATTGGCAAGAAGGGAAGCCGCTGCATCGAGGTCAGCGGCAGTGTACTTTGTGTACTGTGACACGGGGTCAGCGTGTATTCAAGCTGGAGATGGGAAATCAAGACGTGCGTTGAGGTCCTTGTCTGGGATGGCAAGGATCTGGAGATCCGGGTGCTCACGGACTCTCTCTGCGATGAGCTGGTTCACGGACAGGATGTCTGACATCGCGGCAAAGACGGGGAGCTATCGCACCTGATGTGAATTGCGGCATAAATATCAGGACCACGAGCTGTCTCCGGCGGTCCGGACTACCCGGTTGTGGAGGGACTACATTGAGCCTTTTTTACCGTGCAATTTTTTCGGTATCTCTTTTAACAGCGTGAAGTCACAAGTTTCCTGGTGTCGTGAGTCATCGTAGTACCCTCGTTCGACCGGACTCACGACTGGATGAGTATGTACGTGTCCGTCGAACCAAACACGGGCAAGCTACGCTCGGCATATGGATGCCGGGTCTATTGATTACCAAATCTCGACGACTTCATTCGCTCATCATTAGCGCTGCGACATTCACTGAGTCGCGTCAAAACCAGCAACCTCTTCGGAGGTCCGGGACCGCCACTCGAAGTTTGCAATTGGGTGAAATTCAATCGCGCGTGTCAAGAACGATGCAAAAGCTCCTTAACAACGGGTACCGCTGCGACCGGGGTGAATCATTAGGAACTCCATCCAGACGTACGGTCGATGACAAAGGCTCGAGCCGCGGAGGATCGGATACTAGTTCCAGTATATCGTCATATCTCACACGGTTTGATCGAGGTCGATGCGCATAATATTTGGTAAGATTCAGCGACGCGAAATGAAGAACGCCGCAACAGGCCACGCAGAAAATATTCATGCTGGGTTTGCGGGTGCGGGCAGTTGTAGGCTCTTGTGTGGCAGACGGGAAGCGGATCCTGTCGAGTAATTTGAATGTAATACATATGATCAGAGTTCTCAAAGGGAGGGATACAAAGAAGCAGCACCAGAAGAGAAGATGCGATAGCCATACTAAAAACACCCTGTGTGACGCTCACGATCGCACCTCGAGTTACACCTTTGTCGTCCTTATAGGGATCATAAACCGGTTCCGAATGGTCCGGAACTGGGAGCGAACGAGCACACGAGCACAGGCCCACTTGTAATTCACCATGGACTAGACTGTCCGCCTATGTATAGCCGCGGAGGCGTGGACGTGTTGAAGCGTTGCAGTGCCTCCCTTGGACACGTCGTCCTACGCAGATTCAGGATCCGTCCAGACGGTCTCGACACCTTCTATTTCTGGGAATCTCGGCATCCTCCGATCAGCGAAACGCAAAACTCTGCCTCGGCTGTCGGCTTTTTTTCTTCTTGACGGTTGGCTGTGTGAGCGATTGACAGAAGTGCGACCATAGTAAGCGACTCGGGATACTCGGCCAGCTCCGGTAAGTATTTGGTTATGTCGGTGGAGTCGGATGAATAATGAATAATGACGACAATACTCCACTCCGCTGGTTTTGGACTCCAGAGATTGTGTCGTGCTTCTAGAAAGATCAGAGTTTTCCATGCACTGACCTGATGAGCGCGTGCCATGCCAGGTCAGGCTGGTCAGGAAGGAGAAGGGTCTAGGCAGGGGGTGGCTGTGCGACAGCGGGGGATGTTTCTCAGCAACCAAAGTTTCCTTCTTGACCAAAGTCTCTTTCCATCCCCCCCACTCAGAGTCTGCATGCTCGACCCCATCCAACAGACTGGCCAACCACTAGAGCCTACCTTCCCCCCAACCCTCGCCGATCTCAGCAGGAATGCCTCAGTCATATCCTCGTCCTCCGACTCCGAGACGAGCACTACCATCACCCTCAAGACCCCTCGGCCCCGTCCAACTCGCACATTTTCGTCTCCACGCTCCCGCAGCCCCAACTCCCCTCCCTCCCAGTCTATTCGTCCACCGCCTGCATATCTGACCAGGGAGCTTGGCGTCTCTGAAGAGTTAGCGCATCGGGATCTCCTTCCCCAGCCCGTCCATGTCTCCAGACCAGCACAAGCCCGCTCAAAATCCCGCAAACCAAGGTCACAAAACCCGTCTGCCAACACGCGTTTGTCCGCCCAGGATTTCGTGTTCGGAGAGACCCTCGGTGAGGGATCGTATTCCACCGTGCGTATGAACCAGCGTTTCACGTTGCTGTGCTGACTCGTGACACCCTTTCCTCGGGTATTTGTCATGCGTTTTAACGTCGGTTGCACATCAGGTGATGCGCGCGCGGTACGCCCGCACAGGACAAGAGTATGCAATCAAAATTCTGGATAAGAATCACCTGATTCGCAAGGAGAAGATGCTCGTCGCTCTGGCAGAGAAGAACACCCTTGTGAAGCTCGGGGCTGGACACCCGGGAATTATCCATCTACACTGGACATTCCAGGACGAATGGAGTCTATGTGCATCTTCTACGTCGTTGCTCTGTCTAAAAATGCTGACAAAATGGTACAGTTTTTGTATTGGACCTGGCCCAGAACGGGGAGATGCAATCGCGGATATCACACCTGGGGTCGTTGTCGTTGGCGTGCGCGAGGTATTATACGGCGCAGATCGTCGACGCTATCGAATACATGCATGACAAGGACGTTCTTCATCGGTATGTTCCTGCCCTGCCTTGGCCGGTAACGTCATAATCACATCCACTCCAAAACGCCTTCGATCAGTGACCTAAAACCGGAGAACCTCTTGCTCGATAGCGAATTCCGGATAAAGGTTACCGATTTCGGAACGGGCAAGATTCTCGAAAACGGTCGTAAGTCATTCACTCTGCGCTAGGTACCCTGCTTTGCTCATTCGCATGCCCGCAATGGCAGAAGATCGCGCCAACTCGTTTGTTGGGACTGCTCAATATGTCTCTCCAGAGCTCTTGGAACGTAACGAGACGTCCAAGAGGTGTGCTAGCGCCGTTTCCCTGACAATCTCACGGACCTCACACTTATCGCGCATAACAGTTCCGACCTATGGTCGCTCGGCTGCATCGTCTTCCAGATGATCGCTGGCAGATTCGCTTTCCAGGGCCTGTCCGAGTACCTCACGTGGCAAAAGATCAAGTCGGTTGATTACTCTTTCCCCGAAGGCTTCGACGAAGACGCCAAGGATTTCGTAAGCAAACTTCTGGTACGTGTCACTTTGTGTATAATTATCTACCTACTCACACACCATTGCTAAATATAGGTTCATGAACCCCAACGACGACTCGGCGCATCTCGCACCCCGGGATCTTTATCGCCACTTCGCGCTCATCCTTTCCTTGCGACCATCAATTGGAGTACGCTCTGGACCGATCCACCGCCTCGACTCGAGCCGGGGCTCGTGAAGAAACAAGTCGCTAGTCTATCACATGGGGAGGATGCACGATGGAATGATGTCAGCGCAAGATGGGATGCGCTCGTTGGCAATGTGGATGACATGGATGCAGGCGAGACGGAGGGGACTATGGTTGCGGATGACAACCGACACCCTCGGCTCGTCGACGACGACGACGGGATAGCATGGGCAGAGGATGCACATGGCGCCGAATTTGAGAGGTACAAGCTCAGGGACGCGGGCACGTTTAAGCGGGCATCGCGTATCGTGGAGGAAGTTGGACCTACGGGTGAACTGCCCGATTATACCCTTGCGGCCGCGGTAGCAACTACTCCGGTCGAGTCGAGTGCAGGTATGGGTGGTCAAGACAACGCAGACGAACACTCGACCCCGAACCGAAGTGCGGCGATCGACGTTGCCAAGGCAGCCGAGGAGGAACCATCGTCCTTGTATACCACTGCGATACCCCAAACTTCGACGTTGTCCTCAACATTGATTGTTATACCCACTCCTTTGATGATACCACAGAACAGTATCGTCGCAGGCGGAGGAGAGGGAGAATCGGGGACAAATTCGTCGGACGGAAGTCTGGTTGACAAGTCGACCATCACTACCGCCATCGCATCTCTCGAGCTTGAACGGGGCCGCAATCGAATATTGACGCCTGTGCAGGGTAATGGGTGGTCGTGTAGTGTTGCAGATTTGTAAGTTCGATCCTCGATTCCTCGGTTGACGCCTCATGAACGTCTTGAAACATAGTTCGTCGTTACTTCTTCCTGGGGAGACGATCTTGTATAGCACGCGGGTCGAAGCGCGGTCTCCGAAACGCCGGGGGAGCAAGCTGAGGCTTCCGATCAGCGTGAGCGTGTCGCCTATCCGGCCCAAGAGTAGACAGTTAGTGTTGACGACACACCGGCTGTTGTGTGTCAAGCAACGGCCAGAAGGAGGTGTTGGGTTGAAGTCGGAACTGAGTTTGAGGAAGGGCTCGGCGGGTACGGGCGTGGAGAAGGTCAAGGATAAAGACAAAGACAAGGATTCCAAGTCGGTCGTGGAGAGTGCAGAAAGAAAGGGCGAGCGAGAGTTTGTCGTGTTGACGGTGCGTGGTCTCCGGCCTAGTGTTGGACGATCCGTGTGTTTTCTAACGCGAGCGCAATAGTCTACGCAAACGCAGACGTATGCTACCGAATCAAGCGGTGTTGCGTCGCAGTGGATGCAAAAGATCAACGCTGCTTTAGTTCCAGTTCAGAGATGACGATGACCCCCCGGATTCGACTTGGACGCTAAGACGCCTACGATGGACCCTATGATCTATCGCCAGTGCATGGTTTTCCGCTCCACGCTTTTTCGGACTTCATACAGCTCCCTCTAGTAATACGGACGGACAATGGTAGTGAGTTGACGCACCTTCAAGTTGGGATATGGCGCGCGTACGTTTCTCTTTTCTACTTTCTTTTTAGTAATCTATTCCCTCTTTCTGATGACGTGACGGTCTTCATCCAAGTGTCTTTTTCTCTCTTGCCTTAATTTTGTCCTACGCTAATAGTGCGGTACAATGATATTTGTGTGTTTTGATATTTTTGATATATTTGTATTGGTTCTTGGTTTCATTTTCATGATTTCCGTTGTTTTGTTTTGTCCGTAGTATTTGCCCCAATGGAGTGGCGCTCCGAGCACGATTGGACGGAGGAGCTGTGGGGAGATTACTATCCTGTCAGATTCGAATCGATCGCGTCCGACGTTCCGATGTGATCGAACTGTTTGTTTCGCGACGTATGCTAGCAAGATCTGGAATTCAAATTACGGGACTCATCATTGAAATATTGACCCATTCCATGGGCCCACACCCCTCACCGTTCTCGGTCATTATCGTCACGATCTCCTAGGCATATTCTGCCCGACGGTCTTGACAGTTGTCGCGTTCTTTCGTCCAGAGGTTTATCTACTCTCAGATACGACCACCACGAGGTCCTGCCGGTGTGGAAGCCGTACAACGCCTCGACAGAGTCTTTGGGTGGAATATCGATATTCTCTACCTGCCCATGGATCGGGAAGTCCATAATTGGCCCATAATATAAAGAATAAATATCGTAAGACCCTTTGAAAAACATTGCGCGTTATCTACTAATGGCTCGCGACGATCAGGCAAGGTCCGCAAATCCGACCTGTTTGTTGCCGAAATCGAACACCGTGTAGACGCTCTTTAGGAAAGGGGCCCCGAGGGTCCAGTATGCTAGTGATTCGGATGAAGGAGTTCAGTGTTCGGGTCAGCATGGAGCAACCGAAAACGACTCCCGGAAATTAGGGATATCGGAAGCTTACCGCGTTTGCCCCGGCCAATGATGGCGCTGCAACACTCAGTTGAACCAGCCCGAATCAGTCCCAGGTTGAGGATCGAGGCAGGGATCTGGAACGTCCTACCACCGCCAAAGTAGAAGCTTATCGTCGGGAAATCGTCACATGGGTCTGTAGGACGTATGATGGTACCGAAACATCGAAGTGGAATTGGACAGGAACTCACAACTGTACCACCCACCGCCGAGGCTCTTGCCACCGAGGCTCCCGTGCAGGCTGGCCACTTGCGTCTGATCACCAACGATCAAGTTGGCACCGGTGTCGATGATGACGGGCATATTTCTGAAGATCGTCTGATGGTCACCTTGAATTTCCTTTACCATCACCAGCCAGTATCCCTGGCTCGACAGCATAAGCTCACGTCCGCGTCCACTCGGCACTTCAGCTCACCACAGTAATCACGGGTGTATAGATAATATTACCTGTATACAGGTCGTCGTCCATTCCACCAAGGTATAGCTCACCTCCATTAGAGGTGAGCTTGACTGAGAATACTGGTTCGGTCACCTTTCCTTCATCAACAAGCGACTCGAAAAGGGGGCTGGCAGAATACGACGATAGTGACTTGAAAGCCATCCCCAATATACCATCTGGAGGGGAACCCATCTTTCCAGAGTATGTTGTTGCGGCACCGATGGTCTGAACATCCGCCTATTCGATGGTCAGAGGTGTTACACGTACGTTCGGAAATGACAAAGAACATACACTGAAGCCGGCAATGGTGACGTTATCAATGTATTGTTGGCCTGAGACGATGGATCCATCAGTAAACTTGACGTTGAATGCCAAACCCTTGTCTCCGGCCGTGAGCGACAAAGCGGGGTCCCAAGAGGTATGTCCTGTGCAACCGGAGCAAGTGGGTCCCGGAAGGAAGAGATCACTACGTGGGATTGAGCAAACAAGTTGTGGGGGAGTTTGATGGAATGTACATGCCTGCAACCAGTGTCGATCTCGACTATAATGGGGGTCAGATTGAAGTACTATATCAAGAACACAAAGAAAAACATACCAGTGAAAGATTGGGGAGGAGTACCAATTGTAATAGTGCCATACCAGAGCAAACCGCCACGAGTCATCAAGGGTGCGGTACCACTGGCAACAGCGCGGTTCTTCAAGTCTAGAAACTCCATCCCTTTCACCGCAAAAGAGTGGGACATCCCCGTATTTATCTCGTAATTTTCGAGGCCGCGGAGTATTTTACTATGAATATTTAAGATTTGAATGAATGGTGATCTGGATGTGGGTTGAGCTTGAACGTACGCGTCGACTGATTCGATATGGGAGTGGAGTGTATCGAAATCCACGCTGCTGTCAAGCTTCAACCACGGAGACCGTTTGGTGAGTGGTATCGTCGTCCCGTTGGATTTCCGCCCAAGCTCGATCACTGGGATTGCAACAGTTGAGGCAGCTATTGCAAAGATGATTGTAGAGACTGCAAAGTGCATTCGGGACAGGCGGGGGTTGACAAACTGGCATCAACAGACTCACCTTTAATTCACCAGTGCATGGCAACGATCTAGGTGTATTGCGGGAAAAAAAATGACTGTATAATATAAATTGTGTTGATGGCTGATGAAGTCTTGAAGCAGAAATTTCGAAACACATTTTTCATGCTACTATATTGAGAACAGTAAGAGCGCAGAAACTCGTGGCGATGATCTGCGGCGCACGCCGCGCACCGCGGTCAGATAGCTGAGAGATGAAACTAACAAAAGATGAGTAGGTCGATCGGTCGACAAATGATTCTGCTCGAATGGTATGCCATCATGGAGACGGTTCATTGAGCTAAGCCTGTAGTACATAGTAGTAGTCACGCTCGGCCTCATTCGGATGCCGAGTAGCTATCGTATATATTGGTAACGCTTTGGGCTCCGTTCACCAATCATATCTGTCAGGCTGATTCACCCTTGCCACTGCAACAGATTCAAATTGCTCATCTGACGTAGATAACACAACGTTGAGTCCGAACTGCTATATTTTGCGACGCGTATGATACTAGGTCTTGGGTTACATAATTGAAGACACTGACACGTGCATCAACTTTATGACACGATTGTTCTGATTGTTCTGAAAACCTGATCCGGTGAATGATTCAGCTTCAGATTCATCGATTGGTCACAATCCCCCTTCGCAGTGGGTCGAGCTGAGTTCAACTCCAGGTAAAGGGCCTCTTCATTGCACTCCATCACATTATACGCGGACTGTTACGAACACTCAAAGAAGATCAGACGAGCTCGCTCGAAGAGAGAGAGGATTCGAAAGATGAATGAGAATTCCAAACTGAAGAATACGATACATGGACAGTCTACTTTATATACTG
>JBBPRP010000777.1:0-10645 GCA_038093135.1 Leccinum longicurvipes
TACGTGATTCTCGGGCTCACCCCCCCCCCTTTTCTCGGTTTCGTATCACAGGTAGTTACGGTGCACAAGGGAATCAGTTCGACAATATGGCTTGTCCGCTCAGTTGTCCTCCAATAGGCAGCATCAGCATCAGAATGATCGTATTCTGCGGTCACTTCAAGACCTGGCAGACCTGGATCATGCTTGCCAATGGGGGGGGCGCTGGTTGATTGGAGCCGTGGCGCGGATGTTCTGGTGTGCTCGGTCCTCCCGCTCAACGTTCTGCGTGAAGCCGCGTGAATTGACACTGCTGTGCCGTGGTTGTAACGGATGTCCATGAGCCATGGCTTATGTACGCGTGTCAACTTGATCACCATCAGTATCCATCTACTGCGGTTACCTAGGATCAAAGCAAGTATGACTGCCGTTTCAGGTTGACTGAGTAGCTACAAGTTTGTTTTTGTGGAAGTCATATTCTTTGTGCTGGATGCAAGAAGTGAGTCATTGCATCATCAGCATTTCAGACACAACACCAAGTCGCTCTAATAACGAGAATGGTGATTGCTACATACATAGTACAAGCCTTACAATTTCACAAAGCAATCGATTGTTTATACAACACATCACACCATCTGACCTGACAAGGCACGCACACGGAATATCGTACAATTAGTAATCATGGGATCATGGTTTTTTCTCTCTCTTTTTTCTCTTGTAGGCGGACCGAGCACAACATGACCAAGACTCGACTCGTACACGTGAGGGGAATGGCTTCTGACCAATCAAAGGTCAAGTTCCGCTACTTACCTAGAACGCCCTCCATCCACCCCTGTCTCCGATTTCACCATGACTCACGTGGCTGTGGCGCTCTTTGGGGACACTGGCATCCTCGGGATTGAAACTGACGACGTGCGAATGGAGCGTCACGAGGGGCGCCTTGGCCTGTTCTAGCGGCCCACTAGTGGGACCAATGTGCGGGTCAGCATCGGCAGCCGCAAGTGGTGTCCCGTCGGGCTTCACTATTCTCATCCCGAGGCTTCCCTGAATAACAGCGGCCACGTCCTCCAAAGTAGTGATAACTGAGAGCTGGATGGCGTCGAGTTGACTGAGCAAGTACAGAACGATGTGGGGGTCCAAGTGCATGTAGCCACGGATCTGGTTCCCTGCGGCACGCCTATCTTTGCAAGCAGGGCAGTTGTCGGGATTTCCGCGTGCGAGCACAGAAACATTGTTGACGACGACTGGTTGCTGCTGGGGTTGCTTCGGGGTGATATAAAGCTCGAGGCGATGCGATCCAGGGAACGCAAACTCTGGGAGATGACCGGTAGCGACGAACTGGCGCAGATGGGTCGTATCTTTGTCCTGCTTCAAGAGAAGATTGACGTGCGGAGACAACTTGCCATTCTGAGCCAGAGATGCCTCCTTATGTTTCTGCAGAACACTGGGGAGATCCGCGGTCCATTCGTTGATAAGAACCTGCTGGTATTGCTTCCGGAGAGATAGATCGGTTGCATCATACGGAACATCCACTTTGACCTGTACGCCCGTTTGAGGGTCTGTGATGGCAGGATATGTGTAATCTGTTCCGGTAGAGATTCATTATGTGACCGCGTGGATAGAAAACTACCTACACTTGTTGAGTGCACCCGTGTTGAGCAAGCTACGGGCGTCGTCGGAAGTCCAGTAGGTTAGGTCGGCTTTGGGGAAAGGTTCAAGTGCCGTAGCATGGTCTAATTCTGCACCCGCGTCCTGGTAATAGTTCCCGGCGTTGGTGGCTAGAGAGAATGACGTCGATGGACCAAGTATCTGGAATGAGAAATATACATACTAAAGGGAACGATCTGGCCAGCATTGTTCTTCCAGCCACTTTCGATCCAGTAATTTGGATAGAGATACTCCCAGAAGGCATATAAACGGTCGACATTGCAGTGATGTAAGAAGAATATGGGGTCGAAGCCTAAAAGCATCCCGTCGACAAAATATTCCGAGAAGAGAACAGTTGATACTACCTGCATATTCGTTCATAGACTGGTGGGAATTAGCTCAAGTCAGAATACAATAGTAATCGAAACGTGCATACCATACTTCCGTTACCCCCAGTGTCCAGGTGGATCATGTTATGAGGCTCCTCGATCGATGCTGGAGTAAGATGTCAGAATCATGGAGAAAAGAGAGTATGCCAAGCGTACACGGCATTACCGGCATAGGTGGATAAATGTCACTGGATCCGGCGTTCGAGAAATATCCCCACCTGGAGCACCGCGAAATCTTGTGATTAGCCATTTACTCGACCTCAGGAGCAACTTACATATTTGGGCCAAATGAAGCATCCTGAAGAGCGAGATCATATGTAAACAACGAAGAAACCTTTCCCCTCAACCAGCTAACAGGTTGAAGGGTGATATCACCACCCAACGACAGGGTAGCCCCAACTGAAAACGCCCTGGTGGTATGACATTAACATCACTTCGAAACAGTACTTATAAATGTGACTTACTTGAGAGCCTGATCGTACATCTCCTTTGTCGGGTTCTCATTCTGATTGGCCCACCGATAAGTGCGCGGCCAGTCGCCCATGTATTCAAAACCTTCCACGCTGCCAGGCTTCGCAGCGAATTTATAGTGGTTCAATGGATTGTCGACTTGCTCATACGTTCCGCCAGGGACTGCAATATTGACCTTCGGATCTTGACAGACTTGTGGGATGCCAACCTGAGCAGTCTGGGGTTGAGTCCAGTCCCAATACCTTGAAAAATGTCAGGTTTCATGGCGGTGTGGAGCGAACATTACCCACGGGAAACGGAGTGTCTTCGCAGCCTGGAGCCATTGCTCTTTCTGGGCATCAGGATTGCTCTGTTCGAGCCCGGTGGCGATCGTAACTGCCTCGTTAACCACAGCTTGCTACTCGAACCTTGCTAAATAACATTTATAGTGGCAAGACTGTTCGACTCACCTCAACTAATAGAAGTAAAGCTCGGTGCCAGGTTGGGAACAGAGCCGCTGTTTGGAATGTCAACAGGGCTCGTATAATCACGAACCAGACACAAACAGCTATGGTAACAATATCCTAGAATTACGTTCATCAGCATGGCAGATGCTCCAAATAGATAAAGACATCATTTACCCTGCCAATTAGAGTTCGGATCGGGTTGGGGCGGCGCACTTGAATCACCACTGAAAGCGGTCTGTTAGATAATAATGACTGCGCACTACGCTCGTAAAATCTTGCCTCCAGGGGATATAGGGCAGTCCATGAATTGCGCCTGAGGGTCAGGTGAGTCATCAACGATTTCGCAGTAGTTATGCGCCAACCAATTTGCCACCAGCTGTTGGGCTTGTTCATGTAGTTGGGGCTGGACTGGTCCGCGCTGTTCATGTTCAAAATATTATTCAGAGCCTGAATGAAAAGCGAAAACTGAATGGGTTTCGCTATAAGATCATTGAGCTCCAGGCGGGTCTGGATTCCACCGCCATCTTCAATACCAACGACCGGGTATGCTTCTGACATGGTCGGGGTGAGTAGGGTGTCGCAAAGAGATCGCTTCGAAGGAGTGCCTGTCGTTGCAAGATTACCATCGAGCTTTTATAGTCGTAACAGTTGTGCGCATATGCACAGCAATCTGGGACCTGGTTCTTGCCAATCCCAGTCCTAACTGCCCTTATTTTCTTCCATGTGATACAGCCATGACATCTCGATGACTGTCTTGTGGCGGACCATGGATTAGGCACCATTTAAGAAGAATATTCCATTAGAATTGCCCATTTCTGTAAAACAGGTTTGAGGTCGACACTAAATCATAAACCCAGAGTTCACTTTGCGAGTGGAGATTCACCAGATTTTGGCAGATGATCATCTAAACCATGTGCATTAGATCGATCATCGATGATCAGGTGCGGAAGTGTTCACCTCAGGCCTCTGTTTCGGGGGAAGAAGCAGACTGGACGGCGTATAGCCAGAGCGATTCTGACGTACATAAGAGGTAAGAGCGGTCTTCCTCCGCAGAAATGTCTCAGGGGTTCGCTTCCCTGCGACAGAAACGAAATGATGGCGGACACCATGAATGACGATGCTCATAATGGCATAGAATTTCCACGAGGCGAAGGCAGTCTCACCTAGCGTCCACCTACCCTTTTACCATACATAGTAATAGTAGACAGGAGGTTTGAACTCGGACTTCACCTACATCAAAAAAGTCAATTTGTGACTTGTTCCACAGGTGTTCTTTATACATCCCTTTCAAGTTGTCGTTCTGAACACAGACTCACAGGAAAACTCGAACAAGGGAAGGACCCGTGGGTGGTTCAGGTTTCGCGTGCCCCTGTCAGCAGCTGCTAGATGCATTCAGAAAAGTTAATCAAACGTGCGAACAATTACTCACAGTGGCCAGGAAGGCTGTGGCGTAGTGGCGGCTGCGCGCTGACCGCCCATACGTACAGTGGCGACGATCTGGATTTGAGGTAGTATAGGCGCCCTAGTTTCTTTTGTGTCTGCCGTCCTCCGCAGCAGCACTTCATCATCATTTCCCTCTGTTGAACCTAATTAAACTTTCTGGGAGTCGACAACACACACCAACAGTGGGCCCTGGGGAAGGGGTAGTGTTTTCCAACTGGCACTGCTTTGAGCAAACTTGTTCACTGTTATGTTGCAACTCCGACGGCGATCAAGTTCAGATATCAAACTCTACACTGCCTGCCTCTCAATGTCAGACGAAAGGATCACCATGTATGTCCATACCCGAACGAGGGGCGTGGTGGAGGGCAGCGCCTTCTCGCTTGTGCCGTTTGAAGTTGTCGCGTTATGGCTCCGCGTGCCTCGCTATATCACAGTGCGTCCCAATACAAGTAGTGTCACATTCCTGGAGGGGGAACCGGGAATTGGATTTTCCGGCAAAGTCAGGCTGTTCGCGGAAGTTCGACGTCGACCAAGACCCAACTAGCACAAATGAACCTGATGAACCCACTAGTCTGAAACACCTCCAACCGGCAGCTGACTCGCTGGATGTCACTTCCGTTTCCTAACTGTTTCGATTCATGAGTATCGCCTGCACATTTCAAAACGAGGAGATACTTCTGACGTTACCGGCCACGTATCCCCGCAACGAACCTCCCGCAATGTTAACTTCAACCATCCCCCAGTTTCCAGTGAAGCGAATATTTTGATTGCCAGAATGTACCAGTCCATCAGCAACGTTCCCTCGCGATCACAATCCTCGATGAGCACAACTTGGGACAAATGCGTCCCAGACATTCCATCATCCGAGTCATGGTCAACGAAATGGGATAGTCAAGGGCAATATATTTGCCTCGTGTGTGTTGTATAGCATGCACAATTAGTCTAGCAGCTGAATCGTGCCCTTTTCGTCGCGCGTGGGTAATACGAGCGAAATGGACCGTTGGTGGTAGAGTCCAGACACGAACTACTTAATGCTGATCAGCGTGCGACGTGATCCAACGGAGTTTGCCGAACTCCGCGGATGATCCGGACGTCCAGAAGCAAATCCTGGTCTTACTTATCATATGACATCACAAAGGCATCTTTATTGTCAAGATATTTGAGCAGATCATGGTCTTTGGATATCGTTCCGTGTGATCTCATCGACCAGGTCAAACTCGCACGCCTCAACTTTGGGATCAGTCCAGAATCATTGAATCCACGACACGACGCATGATCATATGAAGATCTGGTCGGGATCTAGCGGGAAACAATGATCGGCTCGGACCCGCAGATCGACTTTGCTATCGCGATCGTAGCTTGAGACTCCACACCTCCGTCCTTTGTAAGTCCGTCATGATCATGTCACGTCCGCCGAGTCTGCGACGGGCCTTGGCGAAGTTCTGACATTCCGGGCGTCTCGGTGTTGGAGCTCTCCAGTCCGAACCTACCCATTGAATGATCATCATCTGTGGTTGTGTCGTGTCGTGCGGACCTGTGACGTCGACGTCGCCGCATATCCTACCGCCATAGATAGCGAGAAAATAGTTAATCCGAGTCTTCTCAGTACGCCATAGTAGAAAAGAGCAGAGTAAACTGTTAGACGGCTTCAATGAAGGAGAGGGGATCTGGAGGAATACAGATGTCAGACCTAGCTAATGATAAATAGGTAAAAGGAGGATGGGTTTGTATTAGCTGTGTTGGAAGAAGCGGGGGGTTGGCGGAAAAGTGGAAGTTTGCAAAAATACAAGGATAGTACTGGTTCATCACAGAATAGGACAAACAAATAAATAATAAACCCATCATACCCTACATCAATAGACGATTCAGGATAAACTAACGAGGGAAAGGGGAAGCATCTCTAAGTCTTCATCGCTTCGCGGCCATCGAAATCGGTGGCAGGATCGCGCCCATACTGCGCACAGGAATAGGAACGGGAACTGGAATGACATGCAGAACAGACCTATCCAACTCAACGACACTTCCAAACGTAGCATTCTTCTCGTCCGGGTGTGTGAACACGACGCTTGATATGTTCGTGTTCGTGCCCGAGAAAGCGGTCGTGCTGGGGCCGGTGCCCGTGCCCGTGCCAATGGTCGTCGACGAGAACAGTGATCCCGCGGTATAGTCGAGATCGACGGTGGTGAGCCGGTATGACGTGCGCTTGCCGCCGGAGAGGCCTGCGGTGAGATCTCGGCCGTTTTTGCACATGCGGTACAGGAAGGTGACGATGACGAGGAGGTTGCAGACGATCAGGGACACTGCGCCCTTTGATATATGTTATTAAATATTTTTTCGAGGCACGAGCAGGATAGAAAGGGGGGATGGGGCTCTATCCAGGAACAAGACAAATGAGGGGTGCATACCTCTATCTCAGCCGTAGCCCCAGCAAAGAAATTGTGTTGAGGAATGAGGTACGAGGTATGGACCGTGCTGATTACGCTAACCAAGATGCTGGTCGAGAAGACCGAGAGGATCATGATTCTCTCGTTCGAGGGTAACTTCACCCGCCATAGGAGTCGGATAGGGAGAGCCACGAGGATAATGTCCGATAGCACATCAGCTAAATAGAAGATGAGCAATTGAGGTCAACATAGGAAACATGAAACGTACTGCAAACTTCCAAAATTGCTACCCAAGTGGGCATTGGACACATGATCGGAAGGGAAGAATAGTGCCATGAGGTGTTTACAGCGCAAAAAACGGACTTGGATGCGAACATGAAGATCCACATGCAAACAAATACCCCGCCAGCGATGAGAGCGGCCAAATTGACATTTCGAGCAGGTGGAACGATGCGGACCACTGAGCAGACGATGGATAATCTGGCAAACCATATAGTGGAGGTGTAAAAGATGACGTTCAGCCAGAAGGATGCTACATGAGCATTCCGTGAGATAGCGGGCGTAGCTGAGCGCAACGATGATCATGTTAAATAAGCAAAAGAGAAGCAAGTTGCTCACGCAAAGCCTCGACGTTTATGTACGGGTCGTCGAGCGGTGCTGCAAGCGTCCACTGTACCACCATATTGACTATTTCACATATAAGTGCGAGAGCAGCCCAAAAATCATCCCACCAGAGTCGTCGGATATGATATCGAAACCAGAGTCGAAACGAGGTCACGATAACAGCCAATCCATGCAATATGGCAGCTAAGACTAGCCAGATTGCGCTTGGTTAGTTCAAGACACAGGCATTCAAACTGGAAGACTCACTCAGGACAGAAGACACCGTTTGTGGCGACGGCAAGCCAGCCATCTGTTTACTCTAGCCCAGTGAGAATGCTCGTTCTTTTGGATGAACTGGGAGGAAGAGTTCTCTGGCATGTCAATGATGAAACTAGTTTTGTGACGCGGTTTAATCTTTGGCAAGGAGATCGATTGATAGAAGGAACGCCCTGAAAGTGTTTCAGGAGTACCAAGACTTACCGACCCCTTGAAAGCGACCCCCGTACACCCGAACACGAGTCTGAAGGAAGTTGAGGGGGCAGGGCTATCCGAATATACCGTATAGTACCGGTATTCGCCCTGTGTGATGGAAAGTCGCGGGAATTGTGGAGACGGACCGCGTGGATCAAGTAGTTCCAGAATTTGAGATGTACGGCCGTCGGGTGAGAATATCTATTATATTGGGTGTCCCGTGGCTAGGCAACTGGTTTTTGAATCTCAGCTGCTGTGACAAATTCTTCGGCCCTGAAAAAAACTGTGATATGATATCCCTGGCCACATACGCGGACGAATTTCATCATACAAAAAGGAGATGTTTTCGAACCCCCTTTTAGGTCTTGTCCCGACCAATCAGGGCGGCACTGACCTTGCCGACGTTCCGACGGCGCCTTCGCACGTTACGGTTCACGCCTAGTACCTGCGCACTTGAAGGAATCAAGGGTCCTATGTACCCAAAACACAAAAATGCATCGTGGCAGACGGGTTTCTGTCATTTGGCTGACTTCGCAGAGAAACGACGTTCTACACTCAGCACTCGCTCTGTCAATTCAGAATCTTCGTTACATTCCTGAGGCTGTTCGACAAACCTGAGCGTAAATATGCTGTCCTGTTGCAGGGTTGCTACTGGAACTAGCTTTGGACGAGTTTTCTTTTCTTTTCTTTTTTTTTGAATCTGCCTGGCAGGGAGGCACATGCGGGTTTTGATACCGTGTGTCAGAATGCGGTGCATTGATTGGTGAGTGCATCGTGTCACAGAGAAGAAGCCAGAGGATGAATGGGCAATATGCGGTCCAATGAGCTCCCAAGTTGCAAGCCAATGGTAGTCTACTCAAAGATAACAGTGGCATTATTACAGTATGTATGTTCGCTATACGTGGTTTAAGTACACTCGCCGAACTCAGTGCGCCCTATCTTGGAGTCTTCGTGTGATTCCATCTCTACCTCAGACACCGGATGTGTATGGTCACCGTCCCGCGAACAGTGGGCAGGCTATGGTCCAGGGTCTCTAGGCCATGTTACAATTAAACGCCGTGACGTGGGACCCTGATTGTTGTCATCCAGTCTATCCGGTCCAGCGATTCCAGGGCTCCTCTTACATCTGATTCTATCTATCTGAACATTTCAGAGTAATAGAGATCATGCTAGCTACGGTGGGCCTGAGCAGGATGTACATTACTGTTACTACATACATCACAGGCTGTATGATTCGACCCGTGTTTCAAATGGTTTCTGATCTTCGTGCGACGGCTGTGTTTGGTGGTGATCTTGTTTCTTACACACCAAGATCGCGGCACAAAGCGTTCCTCACGATGTCAAGCCCGCCGTCGTCACAGTCTCTGCACGCCTCCATGCACGCACCAAAGCCTGAGCGCTCAGCGGCCGCCCTGCGACCGCCTTCGCTCAATCAACTGGCCGCTCGCATCAACCTCAACTCATTCAACACCACCCCGTCAGCGACCACCTCACCCGCCCGCCCTCGCCTCGCTGCCTCACTCCTGCGGACCGGCTCGCAGACGTCCTTGTCCACCGTGGCCACCAACGACTCCATTGCCGTCAATGCACCGTCTACCCGCTCGACATCGCCCGCCCAGACCGTCACGACGATCGCTACGCCACCCAACTCCACCACGCCGTCCATCCCGGAGGACGCCCCGCTCGTAACCGAACCTCTCACTCAAGAAAACCTGAACGAGCTCAATCAAGAGACTGGCTCCACGGCCAAACCTCCCGAGAAGAAGGTCAAAGGGTACAAGAACATCCCGAGTCTTGATGCTATCACCGCCCGCCTGGCCAAGGCGAGATCGCTCAGTGTCGACGGCTCGGCGCGCCCTCCGGAGGCGGAGATGATCGAGGATCCAAAGACGCCCGGTGCGGTCATGAAGGCCCCGGAGCATCCTCTCCAGTTTACTTGGTGTGTGAGCATATTTGGATCAGGGTCAACCTTTGCTACATCTTTGTCACACCCCACGTTACTTATAGGACAATCTACCACGACACAAAAGCCAAGGCTCCCTATGTGCCTGTCAAGGGCCCGGGCGAAGACAGCGTCCCCTTCTCTGCCGTACCCGAGTCCGATGATTATGAGGCGGGTCTGACTGTCATTGGTGACTTCGACACTGTCGAATCGTTTTGCCGATATTTCAACTGGCTCAAGCCGCCCTCGAAGCTCGAACGGAATTCCAACTATCACATCTTCAAGTCTGGGATAAAGCCTATGTGGGAAGATGCCGCAAATGCGCAAGGTGGAAAGTGGGTCCTCACGATGAAGAACAATCCAGCGTTGCTTGATAGGTGTTGGGCTTGGCTTGCTATGGCACTCGTTGGGGAGGAGCTGGAGGATGCCGACGAGATTTGCGGGGCAGTGGTGAGCTTGAGGAGCAAGGTGGACCGTATCCAGTTGTGGACGCGGAACAAGGAGGACGTGGAGCGACTCAACGGCATTGGGAAGAAACTAGTCAAGTTGCTGGATATTTCGGAGGCTGATGGCATCGGGCTCGAATTCCAGGTCTGTCTGTTTTGTCTTTTGGTTTTCGTCTTGGGACAACCGCTGACGATTGTCATGATGTCCTCGATTACAGTACAACACGGAGGACCGGCCCTTGCCGAATAAGTTCTTGTCTATCCAAGCAATGCCAACTTCGACTTATCGGTCGACGTTTGGCCCGGCGGCCACTCATAGCAACAAAGGATCCTTCGGAAACGTTATGAGTCCCAGCGGTGACACACCCACGAGCACCGTGACTGGCGGTGCCTTCGGGAGCTTTGGCATTGGCAACATTGGGGGGAC
>JBBPRP010000778.1:0-10643 GCA_038093135.1 Leccinum longicurvipes
ACTTTGCCGAGATATTCGTACTCCATCTGGAAAGAAGCTATTTCTGCGAGCATGCCAGGTCAGGTGCGATTGCGTTGTCCGTGGGGAAACAGTAAGCACCAGACGGAATTTGCGAGTTAGAGGACAAAGGATTAGAATAGAGTTCAAGAGAACTTGTCGTGTACTCGCCTGCGCTTTAGTTTGCTGCTCATCAAGGCCATCCGATATGGTATCAAGCAAGCGAGTGTTGATAACCGAGATGAGTCGTACCCTCGGCTGGCCTTGATCTCGCGGTGCTAACCGTAGCGAACACGTGCAGCATAGGTCAAAATGATCTTGTGCCCCAGGGAAACTCGGGTAAGAAGGGTGCGTTTCAAGGTATCAGAAGAACTTCGCGAGGGCGTCCAAGTTGAGGTTCGGCCATCCGCCTTCTTGGCGTGCTCGAGGAAGACATTATTGGGCTGTAGAAACTCAAAGAAAGGGACCTCATGGTCAGGTATCACGTTCCTCGGCGCACGAACGGAGGCTATCGAGCGCACCGTCAGGTGATCATCCACTTTGGAGATGTCGAAAGTGTCGTGGGCTTGCGACTTGTTGTTGTACTTAGCGGCATCCATGCGGCCCGGGAGTGAGAAGTATCACAAAGGAATTCAGCTTCTGCGGGGCGTACTGTGAAGAGGATAGGGAGAACATGTCGGGAGCCGCCGTTCCGGGAATGAAAACGCTCATCTTGCCCTTCTTCCTTTCTGCGCAGGCTGGGGTGGCTTCCTCTTCCTGTTGCTGTCGACGAACTTGCTCTCTCCCTTCCGCAATCCGGGCCTCGGCCGCTCTGCGTGGATCCCAAGCGGCGATGCAGGTGGCTGGCTCGGCTGGCCATGCCTGGGACGGCAAACTCGTCACCCGCGTAGTTGGAGCCACTTCGAGATTGGGGTTGGCCATTCAAGATCGGAAATAGATAGCTGAGAGAAAATGAGCCAGGAAATAGGACAGTAAGACAGTAGGAGTAGAAGAAACGGAACCGCCGCGGTGCTGGCTCTGATGAGAGCGAAAGGAATTTAGAGCGACATCATGATCTGCAAAGCAGCCTTGTAACGGCAGCAGCAAGAGATTTTGCGCCTTTCCTGAGCTCCGAGTCGGATTGGCCCGCTTGTCCAATGCCCTGACCTTTACCATACTATCATTTGACCGGTGTTGCAAAATCTGGAGGCCATTTGTAACTACAAGATACTCGTCATCTAAATAAATTTAGAAAATACACGGGATTATAGAGAAATGTGTCAAAAAACAAGAAACAACCAACAAAAACGCCAGAAACGAGATGTTGAAGTTGCCAGAGAGATGCCGGTGCAGAAGGGGAAATCGACAGGGAGTTGCAAATTTTCCCATCCGCATGTGAGTGGGATGTCACAATGCGTCAGAGTGCAAAATCAATCTCCGACATGACGGCGTCGCACTGGCATGGAACTTACACATCAATGGCTACTAAAAAATTCTAGATCCCGTACCACAAATATACAGCTAGTAAGGATAGTAGGATGGCTGTGGGAGGCCTGTTGAAGTGGCGAAAGGGTCGACATGGATATTTTGGGTGGCTCGATTTCTTTGAAGCTCTGCCGTGCATTGCCGCTGTTGCCGTTACTGCCGAAACATACTCCGCCAAGTCCGCTTACCAGTGTCATGCTTTGTGCACCATGGACTTCGTGAGCTGCACAGTCTCTGACAGCGATCATAGTGACTTAAAAACATGTCTGGCAGTTGGACAACGATATAGAGTATCTATAGGAATTTTTTGAGATTTTTCTTTGATGTGATCCACGTATTGCCCTGACACTTGTAGCTGAATATGCCTGACCATACGGTATAGATGAGATGCCAGGAGATGAATATACATTCTCTCATTTCAAAAAAAAAATACAGGCAGACTAATCAATCATATCTTGTCCTTGATCCACTAGCCCGGGTTGAAATTTGTGGTGTTGAGTGAGCTAGACATGGTTTTGCAACTCCCTGTCATTTTGCAACACCGGTCAAATGATAGTATGAGTAAAAACTACAGGCTTGCGCTCGGGTATTTGGTTCAGATCCGGTCTGACGGCGCTACATGATCTGTCCAGCAACACTGTTACGTTGTATTTTCGAAGGGTTTTGCGAACCTATGCAAGGCCCAACGAGGACTCTGATTGGACCGGATAATGGTTGTACAGCACTTTCCGATTTATAATCCAAATGCGAGCGTCCAAAGACGCTCATCGGTAGAAAAAAAAGTGGGCTTTGCATGAGCAAAACTCACTTACGTTCGTAGGAATAACCCTTAGGACCCTTAATTCCTTTTCGTGGCTCGAATTCAGGAGCTGTGATTGGACAATGGGCCCACGGAAGTGTCTTCAGCGATAACGGCACAAGCAGTTTTACAGATGCTGTCTGCCCAACTTCGGTTGACAGATGCTATTTTCCGTCACACAGCCGAAGACAATTCCTGCTTTCGTGCCTTACTACTACGTAACAAAACGCCACCTTTCGGCGCTACCGTTTGGTTCGCATCGATGACTTCGAGTGCTTACCGACCTGACTTCGGCAACGGAGTAGTGCTCAAGAAAAATAGCTTCGTTCCCTCGTTCGGTTTCCATGAGCGCCTGGAGTTGATCTGGGACCGGAGGAGCTTCATATTATACCTCCGTCACATTCAGACGCGACAGTCTGGTCACCGAATCTTACATTCGATCCACTTCGTAAGTCTACTCCATATCAAGGTTACACTCCTTCTCTAGCATCAGCAAGTAATTGCTCCCACTTCCCGTCATGCAGGGAAGCGATTCTCTGCCACTCATTATCCCAAAATATTCTCTTGAACCAAAACAACCGCGCCGCAAATACAATATCTGCGTAGGAAAACGTATTTCCCATCAGCCACCCCCCAACCTCATCGTACCACATCTTCGCGGCGCCTAAGAAGGACTTCTCGGCGATTGCCTAGTGAGTATCCCGCATTGGTCCTTTCGGAGACCACTTGTCAAATTTCTCTCCAATGCCAACTTCTCTTGTAGTGGTGAAGTATTCCAAGCTGCGCCTATTCACAATCTGCCGTGTGCGTAGATAGATCAATCTTTCAGAATGTCCATGGTGTTGTCAAGATTATACTCGCCGACTGGGTTCGAGATCGCATTCCGTTTTCGTCCCCCCCTGAACTACCTGAAGCGGCCGAAGCGAAAACAAAGACTAAAGGGAAGACCAAGGCGGTGATAAAAGAAAGGAGGGAAAGGAGGCCGTGAGCGTCAAGCAGAACCTCAACACAATTATGCAAAAGAATACGTTCCTCGCTGAGAACATTAGGCCATTGAAGGGCGAAACCGGAAGTGGCGAGAAGGCTTTATCGGAGGAGCTTTCCGGTTGAGAAGAACAAGCTGCGTTGGAGGATGCATCCGATGCTAATCCGGAGTTATCATGGCACGACGTATTCGAAGAAAAGGGACACGGTAACGATTCTAGTGCAGAATCAGTCAAAGGTAGAATGTTTCACGTCACCATTGTTCGCTCTCATTGCCGAGTAGGTGATGTACCCTCGGATAGAAATACTTGTGCCTCCCAAGAAAGAGCCTCGGGTGAAAACCAGCAGAGTACTTTACCTGCTCCCCCCTTTTTTTCTTTATTTCCACATTCATTACAGAAATGAGCTGAGAATATTTTTTTTGGACAAGCATAATATTATGCAGCAACCACCGTAACGATTCTAGTGCAAAACCAGTCAAAGGACTGCTCGCTTTCATTGCCGAGTGGGTGGTGTGTCCTCGGGTAGAAACACCTTAAGAAAGAGCCTCGGGTGAAAACCAGCAAAGTACTTTACCTGTTTTCCCCTTTTTTCTTGGTTTTCGCATTCATTGCAGAAATGAGCTGGGAATTTCTACTCGAATGCGAGTGTGAAGAATAAAAACCGCAGAAAAACCGCATTGCTCAAGTCGTTACCGGTTGGCAAGAAAAGCGAGGGTCGGAAACGCCGTTGAGGCACAAATGCCCAGTCCTATCTGTACGAAAATCAAAGCTTATTAGCTACGACGTGAAAAAAAATGAAGTCAAGTTGCATTCTACAATACAATGGGCGTCTCCTTTCCTTCGGGTCGGCCGAACGGATGTCATACGGGAACCTGTGCGGAAGATAATCAATTTCCCACGACAATTACGGTCCCTATAAGACTACAGACCGCTGAAATGTTCCGCCTTCGCTTTCCCAATCATGTCCATCGTCAAAGTTCACGCACGCCAGGTAATTGAAACATGTATATATGCGCGATCTGTTCCATGCTGAGGCCTCTCGTTGCATAGATCTTCGACTCTCGTGGAAACCCAACCGTTGAGGTCGACGTCACCACCGACAAAGGTGATTGCCCGCATACAACTACTGATCAAACCCGCTTATGCATTCTTGACAGGTCTTTTCCGTGCCGCTGTACCCTCTGGTGCATCCACCGGTATCCACGAAGCCCTCGAGCTTCGCGATGGTGACAAGGCTAATTATGTTGGAAAGGGCAAGTCAAATTTACTGGGTTTCAACTGACGCCCGTAAACCCTGTTTCAAACAGGTGTCTCCAAGGCCGTTGCCAACGTTAACGACGTACTCGGGCCCGAGCTGATCAAGTCAGGCCTCAAGGTTACTCAACAAAAGGAGATCGACGACTTCTTGATCAAACAGGACGGTACCCCTAACAAGGGCAAGTACGGTGCCAACGCCATCCTCGGTCTCTCCATTGCAGTTTCCGTGGCTGGTGCTGCTGCGAAGGGTGTCCCGGTGTACCAACACTTGGCTGAACTCGCGGGCGTCAAGCCTCCCTATGTGTTGCCCTGCCCTGCTTTCAACGTTATCAACGGCGGTTCTCATGCAGGAAATAAGCTTGCCTTCCAGGAGTTCATGCTCTTGCCAACCGGCGCTTCCAGTTTCACCGAGGCAATGAAGATCGGTACGGAAACATACCATACCTTGAAGAAGGTGATTAGCGCCAAGTACGGAATCGACGGTTAGTGACGTGCGCGATTTCTTCTGGTCCTCATTGGCTTGATTTGTCTCTATTAGCTGTCAACGTTGGTGACGAAGGAGGATTCGCCCCTAACGTCGGTGGTGCTGAGGAATCACTCGAACTTTTGAGCGAGGCCATTAAAAAGGCGGGCTACGAGGGCAAGATCAAGATCGCTCTTGACGTTGCCTCGTCCGAGTTCTACAAAGACGGAAAATATGACCTGGACTTCAAGAACCCCAACTCCGATCCCCAGAAGTGGATATCCGGAACTGAACTCGCCGATCTGTACCTCAGCTATATCGACAAGTACCCAATTGTTTCGATCGAAGATCCCTTCGACCAGGACGACTGGGAGGCGTGGTCTCACTTCACGAAGCTGAGCAAAGTTCAGATTGTCGGTGACGACTTGACAGTCACCAACCCTCAACGCATCAAGACCGCAATCGAGAAGAAGGCTTGCAATGGTCTGCTTCTCAAGGTTTGTGGTTCAGTGGCTCGGACTGGGAGAAACTAACATTTTCCGTTATCAGATCAACCAGATCGGTACCATTTCCGAGTCCATTCAGGCGTACGTTCCGACTGTCTCGTCGTATGCCATAATACATATATCGCATCTTCAGTGCACAGCTTTCCCAGTCGGATGGATGGGGTGTCATGGTCTCTCACCGCAGCGGTGAGACCGAGAACACTATTATCGCCGACCTTGTTGTTGCTCTTGGTACTGGTCAGATCAAGACCGGTGCACCAGCCCGAAGCGAGCGTGTCGCCAAATACAACGCATTGTTGCGCATCGAGTAAGTTTGACACACCTAGTTGTTTGCATGATTCTCAGCATCTTTCAGGGAGGAGCTCGAGGGAACGGGTGCGACTTATGCTGGAGACAAGGGGTTGTCTGCTGGTCTGGATGCTCCTGCCCTGCTTAAAAAGTGAAAGGCGAGAACTAGCCCGACTGTAGCGAGTTCCACCGAACACAAGAAACATAGAGGATGTTGTATGATTCATTAGACATGTGTTATCGCGCTTATTGTACACTGACAAGTTGCAGTTTCGAAGTGAATGCAAACGTGGCTTTCGTAACTTTGTCGCACGTGCGAGATAAGATAACTCAGAGAATCACGTGGCCTATCCGTTTCTGTTGTGCGCTCTTTTGTTGCTCTTTCGGCCAACTGTCGGCGCCGTGCGCTTGTTGGTTGCTTGTTGACATATCAAGTTGCAGTGCCTTAGTCCTGTGTATGACTAGGAATGATGGCGTCCTCAGCTAGCCTTCTTCGTCTGTCTTACAAATGGTGATGTCTTTGGCACCGGGCGCCCGGCGAGCTAATCTGTGGTCCTGCTCGGCTGGCGAAGCCCTGTTCCCGCGCCATAGGCAAAACGGACTCGTCCGAGTCACGTCACTCAAAGCAACCTATATAAATGCGACACGTCGATTCCTATCTCTCTCTCATGTCTACCGCATCGTCCACCAAACCCACCCCATCCTCCAATGACGTGTCCGGTGCCCGTCTGAACGATTTGGGAGCCTCCGCTGCCAAGGACCTACGTGCATGCGAGCACGCTCGCCATCGTACCAAAGAGCGCCAAGAGCATGCGCTCGCGAAGGAACGCAAGGAGAAGGCCGCTACTGTGCGCGCTCTGGGACTCAAGGTTGTCCGCGGGGCAAAGCTCGTCCGGAGGCTGAGCATGGAGAACTGGGACGGGGATGTACCCAAGGAACGGTGTCAACAGCAGCAACCTGTGAAACCCTTGGTCGAGGACGCAGCGCCAGTCCCACAGTCACCGCTCTCGCCCCATGGAGGCGGCTTGGGCTCACCATTTACGGAGCTGACGCTAGGCGACGTTATCTCGAAGCCGCACCGGCCTAGGGCGAAACGTGAGTGGAATCCGTGGGACTTGTGTCCGTCTTCGCTGACTGATTGATCGATTTGGTTCTTGCCGGTTGCAGAGCTCGATTTCGAGATGGTCCCAGCGATTCGGGCCGTTATCGCGTTGGACGACGCCGATGCCGATGGCGACGAGCCATGGGAGTATATCACCCGCGCTAGCCTCAACGATGGGTTCGCTTGGAAGGGCAAGTCGTATGCGCAAGCTGTCGCCAGCGCGATGTAAAGGCTCTGCGCGGCTTCCGACCTCGGACCAATATAGATAACTACTACCAACTTGCCACGACATTCATGACGACTCTCCTTTCAGATTCTTAGATACGCTCGCTATAAACAGATATCATGTCCGGAGTTCTCTCGCTCGCTACTAATTCGTCTAGCTTCTTATAGTGTTTGGTCAGTTAGTTTAGGATTAATCTGAATTGGCCTAGTTTCCGTGCATGAGAACACTCCTGGAGGTTATTGAACTCCTTAATAGTGACTGAGCACCACCAAAGTGGAGTTGTACGTCACCGAAAGTTCAGCATAAATGGAAGAAGGCTGCAGGCATCACGTAATAGATTGTGAGGAATCACATGTTGTCAGTAGTGACATAAATAAGATAGCCGACTGCGGTACTATGACAAGGACAAACAGGTCCATGATCAGGGTGAGACGATCATTTATGAGAACCCTGTCGGGATCGTAGGCATGAAGATCGGAAGGGGGTGTGCCTATGTAACTCGTTGGTAGGTTATCTAGGGACGTTGGCAGAATAAGGGTACGAACCTCTGTGTTGAAGACGTATTCTGAGATGATGAGGTCAGGCAAGGGACCGAGGGTTCGTGATCAAGGCACGTACCGTTCAGCGGAAGGACGGTAGCGTCCGAGAACAGCAAGTACAAGTATTTGAGTGTCTCGCTCTGAGAAAAAACAATCATTTAAAAGGCGTGTACAAGACGCTGAGGAACGAGGAGAATCCTTACCATCAAAAAGGTTTCCATTTTGTCTTCTTGTTCGACAGGGACTTGATCGACGTTCTTCACGCTAGCGAAGCCACCGGTAGGGACGCGACAGTGCTTCTGAATCGCTTGGAAGATATCCCATCCTTGATCGCGGTACATTGTGTCACCTGTCAAGCGAAAGGCAAGGAAGAGAGACTCGACTGTTTCTGGGCTGAATGGAAACACAAATATTATTTGGATTCTGTGGCAGGGGTTAGCCAGACGCACCGTAGAATGTATCTTGCATCTAGCGATGGTATTTTTCCTGGTCTATTTTTGGTAAAGGGATAAGCCTTGTCTGATTCGATCGGGGCATGTACTCACTGAGACCCTTTGATATACCAGTCCCTCCGTCCTGACCAATCCTTGACCTTATTCTCTGGAATCTGGAAATGTACAATCTCTGCGGAAAGTCCACTGCAAAATTCGATAGTCAAAAAGCCATATCAGCGAAAACCGGAGGCATGACCTACGTCTGGGTATCATGGGTAGCCATGCACGTCTTGACGAGTTCCACACCCGTGAGCCAATCGCGCTTAGCCTGTTCGGAAAGCTCGTGTGGTAATGGTGGGACGGACACACGATCAGCTAGTGCCCCAGCAGTACTCGCGCCCAACATGAGCGAACCACCCAAGAAACAAACGAGATGATCTTGTTTGGGATCAAGCCGCCAACTTCTATCCAATGGGCATAGATAAGAACTCGAAAAGAGACCAGAGCATGGAAGTTGTCTACGAACGCCTCGGGCTGACGACCGCCCTGCGGTACGAGTTCAGCAGTATAGATCAGCTCGCCAGAAACGCTCTTCTTTAGAAGGTGATCATGGATGCCCGTCATCGCATGGTCATAGAGCTATCAGGCGTGTAAGCATACCATATATCGCCATTTCACAGGAGTATCTTGGAACTCACTTCGCGGTACACCTCCTCAGTTTGGTTCTGTGCATAGTCTATTCATCAGGACGGACAAACATTGATTTCCAAAACTCACAGTTTGAAGATATTGTTTTCTGCACCGAGGAAAATCAGTAACTTACGCTGATGCGAGACTGAACAGAAGGCTAACAGTAGATACTCATAGTACGAATCTCCGCGGGAACCAAGACGTATAGATGCAGCCCGATAGAAACCAGTCTTCGGGCTGATGATGGAAACAGAGTCAGGATGGTTTTTGCAAGGTTGTTTTTGACACGCACTCGACGAAAATGGGTACAAGACCATGTGGAGGTCTTGCTGCTTTGAGGGTGGCCATAGCCTACAACAATGGATATGGTGGGGTCCTTCTGAGAAGAGATATGAACGTACCTCCTCTGCTTTTTCCCAATAAACATCCTCATCAGTGAGAAAGGCAAGGTAACGGAATTCGAGCTGCAAGGTTGCAGCTTCTGCAGTGCTGACAAGACCGTTATTGTCGAAGTCTGGTACGCCTTTGAGACGCTGCAAGTTGACAGAAGAAAGCGGGAGGCCTGAAGGCGTCTCAAACGCAGGAAGAATGCGGTTCCCGAGTTCCTTTGCTTTTTCGAGGAAGATGGGATCCCCACCCGAAAGGTGATAAGCAGCCAACAATCCACCCAATACGCGTATTGTCGTCTGCAAAGCAAACGCGACATTCACGCATCACGCCACCCGTCTGGTAATCATGTTAGACACACCTCAAATGTGCTGAAATCTGCATCACGATCAAAAGACAAATGATCCTGCACCCATTGCCTAGCCCTTCGATACTCGTCATGTAAACCCATGATAAGCATCGTGTCAATGGAATCGGCAACGGTGTACCCTATGCCCCCGGCATCTGTCAGGTTGGAACCTGTGTGAGACAGCGGGTGATACTCGTCATCACCCATAGCATCTCGCTCTGAAATGGTCAATATTGGAAAACGGTTGCTCACCCACGCTTACCGTACGCCAGCCAAGCATGCTGCAAATGGAGCTGGAGAATTGGTCGATACATGCTCCGAGGTGGATACACACCTTAAATGCCTCTACCACCGCATCACGCCTGGGCACATCTGCTGTGAACGTTGGAGCGACCCCAGGCCGGACACCGGACAGGTGGGCCCTATCGAGCTGAATGCTTGCCTGTTTGGCTGACGGAAACTGAACCAGAGTCAAACAAAAAGTGTAATTACAGTTCATGACTCCACGTGCCTGGTACCATGACAGAACAAACACGACTGCAATAACAAGTGAGCAGTAAAATATCTTCAGGTATCCAGTATGCCTCATTGCCTGCCACTTGGAGTCACGATCGATTAAGAACAAATAAATACGGCCAAAAAGCATACCTGTGTGTACCCTTTGGAATCAGCGTTCTCAGGTGGCGATGAATGGGTGGACGACGACTTCCTGTGCCGCATTGTGAGTACAACTCACCGAGTGAATCAGGGATGGTAGCAAGAGGCGCCGTGCTAGCTAATACGGACATGGGAACGTGGACCTATAATAAGTAAGTGACCGGAAGAAGCTCGGTAACGATAATGCATCACTGGCATCACTCAAACAATCATACTCCTCCGAGTCCACCCATCTACCTTGACTCACGCAGTCTTGTCGCGGAGATCAGAATATCGGCCGAGTCCCGCAGAGAAGGGTTGCGGAGTGTAGCGTTCAGTTGCGTAGTAGAACACTGTCTTTAGCGAGGGCTCTTTTGACACCATCGTTCTGGACCTCAGCTGAGCCTAGGCACAGCGTAGCCCGCCCAAAGTTTCAAAGGTGTCATTCATCCACCCACCGCTCCCTATCCCTGAAGGCTCGGGCGACAGTACTGCGAGGCGGATATCACTGCACTAGTAT
>JBBPRP010000779.1:0-10640 GCA_038093135.1 Leccinum longicurvipes
CTAATATTAATGCACCTTTTCGAACCACCATCGTGTGAGCAGTTGCCCATCTTGGAGTGTGATGAATGCGAAATACATCTCCAGGTGGGACTTACTGTCTTGCCGCAATGTCTGACCCCATCTCGCATCCATAGAATATGCTCAATCACTCATACGCTGTTCGGCTGATGAAGACGCGACAAACGGCTTCTTCGTTGCGAGTTTTACGAATTCCGCGAACAATTTCGCGAAAAAACGGAAAAGAGGTGCAGAGAGCTCGCGCAAAAGACGGAAGCCGAGTAAAACAACAGAGATTGAATTGACTTATCATCACTGACACTGAAAACAACGAACAATCAGTGGATGGGATTTACTGTAAGCTAGGTGGAACAGGCTAGTGCTACTGTCAATGAATCAATGATCACATTTTTCCGTACAATCCCTAAAGAACTTCTGTGGTCAGCTGCAGTGAGTACACACCCTACGCTCTTTGGAGTGCTGGACAGGGTTCGATAAGGAATGTCCCGGGCCACCGGGATAAAGAATCGGGAAACGGTGGATACAGTTAATTAAGGATTACCACAAGAAAGGTGTGGAAACTAGTGCGCCGGGGTACCGACTTGCTGTTGAGCGTACTGTTGTTGATAGTATTGAGCATAACTAGCAGAGTAGTCAGATTGTTGGCCGTAGTTGCCAGCTCCGGCATAGCCACCAGTAGCCCATTGCCCAGGAGGATATTGGGATCCATAGCCACCACCGTACGCTTGAGGTGGACGATACCCTGAGTTTTGAGGTTGATTTGACTGCCACATCTCGGGCCGGCGCCACGGAGGAACATTAGAACCACCCGCTGTGATGTCGTGACCTGCTCCAGTGCTACCCCATGGACCTCTTCCACCATCTCCACTAGGTCCCTTTCCTCCCTCACCGAGTTCGGCCATTAGGCTAGCGTATTCAGAGTCAAACCCTCCTTTGGCCAAGGCACCTGGAGGCCCAGGGGGAGGAGGAGGAGCGTTCGGATCCCTGTTAACTTGACAGTCACGCGCCATGTGACCGGCACTACCACACACACGACAGATGATATTAGCAGTGAAGTTGCGCTGTTCCGGACAGTCATATTTGCGGTGACCAAGACCACCACAGTTCTGACAGATTTGGTTTTCGTCATCACGAAGAGTACCATTTAAAGCGGCGAGCTCCCGGAGCTGGTTGCGCTTGTGATCGTTTTGACCCTCTGGAGTGGAGGCCGCCTACAGGGATCATTAGCTCCGTCAAGGACAGAGGAACGAAACTTACCGTCTCGATGACCCTATTGATCATCTTGACACAAGCTGCTACCTTTTCCTCAGAATCAGCGATGACGAGACAATGCAAGTCTTCTTCAGCATCATCGGCGTACTGATCTGGTCGCGCTTTACCCTCCTTAACACTGCCTTTGCCACGAATGCTGATCTTGGCTCCGCTCTCCCTCTCCATCTTCTTCAACGAGTTACCACGCGGCCCTACCAGAAGACCGAAAAAATTGATCTCGGGAAACTCTTTGACGGGAATGTACACCTTGTCCGATGGACGTTGCGAACGCTTCTGTTGATGGTACTCCACGGGGGGGCGGAAATTAGGGTCGTTTCGCATGGCCCGATCCACAAGACGAATGCGCTCATCTTCAAGTTTCTTGCGATAACGGACTTCGCGTGTGTTTGTGCGACGCCCATGACCATCATATGTAGGAGGTGGAGAAGGCGACCTATAATCTTAGGGTAAGCAGGGCTCTGGAAAAAAAAAAAAATAGAAATCACTTACCGTTCACGTTCGGGAGGGATGAAATCATTCAACCTAAGTTTTCGGTTAATTTCCTCGAGGCGTAGATGAATCGCATAATTGTCAAGTTGGGCCTGTGAGACGCCGGCGGCGGAAATCGCTGTCGGTAGGCCCGGAATTTCAGCCTTGACTTCGCCCCAGCGGCTGCGCCGCTTGCGGGAACCATTCGCATTAGCTGTGTGGAAGTAAGAAATCGCAGTCATCAAGGTTAGTATCCATTAGCAGCTAAGGTGGTAAGTGGCTAAGCGGGCCTTGCTGATCAAGTAGGAAGTTAAAGAAAAAAATCCCACCGGACAGCAAGGGAAGAATGTACGACATTGTAAGCGCCGCTATTGAACGTCCTTGAACTTACCTCCTGATCCGTCCGGAGTATCCTCTCTACCCTTTCTCGATTCCGGCTCCTGAGGAGGCTGACGGGGATAAGCAGAAGGTGAAGGCTGTGCAAGCTGCGGGGGACTAGTTTCTTCAACTGGAGCTGGTCCAAAACGGCGGCGGGCTCCAAGCGGAACTGAGGCATGTCAGAACAGTAACCAGAACAATAACCGGCAATGAGACTCACCATCGTTGGTTCCGGTGACTTCGCGTGTTGCAGGTCTCCACATTGCGATCGAAGGGAAAAACAGACGACGAGAAAGACGGAAAGAGAGACGAAATGAATCTCCGAAGGCTCGTCGTCCTTAGTTAAGTACAGACTCCGCTCAAAATAGATATGCTGACAAACCTTTGCTCTGCTGCGTCCGCAATGAGCAACTTGAACGCTCCTTGGACAGCATCTTCATCGTCCCGAGCGTGGCATACCCTGTCGCGTTAGAGAAACAATGGCTACTAAACGTCCTGCAGAAGGTAAACATACTACTCTATTTTTGTGACACTTTCTACACATTTCTTGTAAGAACTTGTAGCTTCTACGTCGACATCGAAGCGGCCTAAACGCAGTGGAGACGAGGTTGACTATATCGACGCCGATGATGGGTTTACGAGTGAGACAGCTGCCGATGCGGCTGTCGTCCCTCGTGGTGCAACTATCAACTTCAGCGCCCTCACACGCAAGCTTGCGGAATCACGACGTGCAGCCAACGCTGACGGTGAAGAGAGTTCCTTGGAAGCCCACCGTCGCCAGCAGGACTCTCTTGTTTCACATATTTTCATGGCTCAAGACTTTTCGTGGCTACACTTGAAACCCGATCACGCCTCTCGTCCTCTCTGGATTAGCCCAGAGGACGGACATATCATCCTCGAGGCCTTTTCTCCTATCGCTGAGCAAGCCCAAGACTTTCTCGTAGCCATTAGTGAACCTGTTAGCAGGTGCGTCGATGTTGTCCTGCTTGTACATCACACATTCATGCCAATTTCGGTAGACCGGCATTCATCCATGAATATAAACTCACGTCATATTCACTTTACGCGGCAGTGTCAGTGGGGTTACAAACTGAGGATATAATAGAAGTCAGTCCTGGTGTTGATGCGTTTATGGGGCCATCCTTATTGACTCGACTGCCAGGTTCTCAACCGCTTGTCGAAGGTACGTTGTCCCGATAATGAGAGGTCTCTAGGTTTGACGACTGCACAAGGTGCCAGTGCCAGAGAGCATCATTGAATTTATCCGGGAACGCACCTTGTCGTATGGCAAAGTAAAGTTGGTTCTCAAGCATAACAAATATTTCGTGGAGAGTAGCCATCCGGAGACTCTCCAGTTACTGCTAAAGGACAGGGTCATCCGTGATGCGCGAGTTGTATCCCAGCAAACCGACAATAGCATTCGGGCTGCTACATTCACCACCTCAAAAGCTCCGGTGAAGGGTAACCTTGTCATCCCGGGAACCAAAGACGCAGAGAAAAAGAAGGACGAAAATGTTGCAGGTCGACCACCTGGAGTTCCTGGAACGAGCTCATCAGACACGGACTTGTTCACTTCGATAGTCGGAGTGGATACTGGTATGCTACCGAAACCTCTACCATTTCCAGTGCGCTGAACATGGTCTGTCGTAGACGATATCGAAGAGGATGACGACAACGTACATGCGTTCGAAATTGACGATGCGAAGATTGATGTTCGTTCCTTGCACCATCGTCTATGTCCCATGGTTTAAGGCTTTCACAGGATGTGAAGAAGCGTTGCAACGAACTGGAGTATCCTATGCTCGAAGAGTATGACTTCCGAAACGATACTGTCAATGCTAATCTGGACATTGATCTCAAACCTGCAACGGTGATTCGGCCTTATCAAGAGACTAGCTTGAGTAAGATGTTTGGAAATGGGTAAGCTTATCTATAACGATTCTGGGAATATTATATAGCTTTGAAATAGCCGAGCCAGGTCCGGGATCATTGTGCTGCCTTGCGGTGCAGGGAAGACCCTTGTCGGTATAACCGCAGCATGTACCATTAAGAAGTCTTGCCTCGTGCTATGCACGTCTTCGTAAGTCCAGTGTGCTACGATGGCATACCGTGGTGTTAGTTTACATTTCTGGCGCAGCGTCTCTGTTATGCAATGGAAGCAGCAATTTATGCAGTGGTCAAATGTCACAGATAGGCAAATCGCCATCTTTACCGCAGACCAAAAAGAACGGGTACGGTATTCGATCTCGACCTCTCACATACCTGCTGACATGGCAGACTAGTTTGCCGGTGATAGTGGTATCGTAGTCTCGACTTATTCGATGGTCGCGAACACTCATAATCGGTCGCACGAGTCGAAAAAAATGATGGAATTCTTGACCTCCAGGGAATGGGGATTTATTCTATTGGACGAGGTTCATGTCGTCCCTGCGGCTATGTTCCGACGCGTTGTGACCACCATCAAGGCACACTCGAAGCTTGGCCTCACTGGTGAAACATTTTTGATGGACATTGCCTGGAAATTGACTAATGAGTGCAGCGACGCTCGTCAGGGAAGACGATAAGATCGCAGATCTCAACTACATGATTGGACCAAAACTCTATGAAGCCAATTGGATGGATCTTGCTGCCAAGGGTCACATAGCTAATGTCCAGGTTCGTAATTAGATGGTCATATGTATGCTCGGTTATTCAACAACCCTAGTGTGCCGAGGTTTGGTGTCCCATGACGCCAGAGTTCTACAGGGAATATCTTCGGGAGCAATCTCGCAAACGGATGCTCTTATATTGCATGAACCCGAAGAAATTTCAAGCTTGTCAGTTCCTTATCAAGTTCCATGAGGCACGCGGGGACAAGATCATTGTGTTCTCCGATAATGTCTATGCATTGGAGGTGAGGTGCGATCTCTGTGAATCATGCTTTAGATTCTTACGTTGTATCAAGGCATACGCGAAAAAGCTTGGAAAGCCTTATATACATGGTGGCACTGGCCAAGTGGAACGAATGCGAGTTTTGCAATGGTTCCAACACGACTCGAACGTCAACACTATTTTCCTTTCCAAGGTAGGATCTTATCCTTAGGGCGTGTTACGTGCCTTCCATTTCTGTCGATTTCAACAGGTCGGCGATACGTCAATTGATCTGCCCGAAGCCACTTGCCTCATCCAAATCAGCTCTCACTTTGGATCGCGACGACAGGAGGCACAGAGATTAGGTCGGTACTCTGTAACTATGACAGCTGTCATCCTACTAGACTTGCTAAGCACAGGCCGCATTCTGCGAGCGAAACGCCGTAATGACGAAGGATTTAATGCTTTCTTCTACTCCCTCGTGTCCAAGGATACCCAGGAAATGTTTTACAGCACCAAACGACAGCAGTTCCTGATTGACCAGGGGTACGCGTTCAAAGTCATTACACATCTCGATGGACTAGAAGACTTGGAAGATTTGGTTTACAAGACCAAGGACGAACAGATTGAACTTATTTCGTCGGTTCTCCTGGCTAACGAGAGCGCAGCCGAGCTTGGAACAGACATACATGCCTCGGAAGGTGACCTCGCGGGGACGATCACTTCCAAGGACTTTGGTGTCACGAAATTCCCGGGCGCTCAGCGTACGACAGGTTCGCTCACTGCATTGAGCGGCGCGCAACACATGTCGTATGTAGAGCAGAACAAATCCGCCAACAAGAAGCTGGCGCGAGATATAGCACCGCGACACAAGCTATTTTCTAAGCGGGATAAGGATAAGGCAGCGGCGAAAAAGGAAGCTCGGGCGTCGGGGAGAGGATAATTAGCATTACCATCGCTAGAACTGTCATGTGATACAGTGTACATTAGTCTGATCATCCACAGATCCATCTCTGATGGAAGACCGATGGACATGTTGTCTAGCGCACCAGGGTGCTCGGGTGTGTGCCTTGGACCAGGCCCAGGTTCGAGCAGCGTGCAAGGCACGTGAAAAACCGATCAATCCCCCGAAATCAACAGGGTGCCATGTACACGAGGGGGGACGGTTCTAACTTCTAAGAGGGCGCTGCAACAAACAGGTCTGGCGATCCTTCCAGCGAGAGGAAGGGGATGGCATCTACGGTCTACCTAGTACCAGCCTGGGCACGTCGGTCCAAGACTCATCAGTCTGGATGATGACGAGCATGACCTGATCCGATCAACGAATTGCGCAACCCTCAAGTCTTTTTTTTTTCTCGGATCGAGATTGACAGGAGTCGAAGAGTGACTGGCTGGGAAAGGCGGCATGGCGACTTCGTGCGGAGATCCAAAAATGGTCTGGGCCGCAGCCGACCCCGATCGAACCCGCATTTATGCGGGATGCGTGATCCTTTGACAAACAAAGATTCAATATTCCCGATGTTCACTTCGGAAGGTCCCTTTTATATGTTCTCTTGAATTTCCTTTCCTCTACCTCCTTCCTCCTTGCGGCCATCTCATACAGATTTCCCCACAACTTCGCGCTCTTGTTCCTATCGAAAAATGTCTTCCAAGCGTGGTCGCAAACGAAACGATAATCTCCCTCCTAACAGAGCCAGAGATGTGCAACGAGCGTTTCGTGCGCGAAGAGCCGCACATCTGCAGGTGCGGTGTTTTTATCTTCTCTATTTGCAATTATACGACCTTTCATCCGACAATTTCAGGCTCTGGAGTTGCGTGTGTCCGAACTGGAGGAGGAGAACAACTGTCTGCGAGCAGCGCTGAACTTACCTCCGGCTAACCGCCCAGCACTCGGCAAAGGTCCGACAGGAAAAGATAAACCAAAGAGCCTCGATAATCCTTCGGCCTCGCAGTCCACATCCAAGAGTCGCGATTCCTCCCCGATAGGCGAGTCACCATCCCCAAGGAGATCTGAGTCAACATCACCCTCGGTCATTGGCGGGACGAGTCTGCGCACTCCTCCTATCATCGATGGAGGCAACTGGGACGAGGGATTCATGATGAATGACCAGCAGTCGACCAACTCTCATATTCCGTCTACGCCTTCCGTTCCCGCATACAACATGCGCCAGGTTGCGCCATCGACTGTCCCCCAAAAGAGCCCACAGCAGTTTACTTTCTCCACTCCCATGCCCCCCCGCCCCCTCGTCTCGAACAACGTGCCCAATCATCCACTCCAGTCGAGTTACGCGCACACCGCAGACAGGCCTATATCGAGCGGTTACAACGACATGAACTACCTCCTGTGTGACGCACGGGAGACCACTCATTATTCATATCATTATCAACAGTCTCCTTTTTCAGCGGAGAGTCCCATGTCATCACATTCACCCCAACTTTCCGTTCATTCGCAACCGCCACACAGCGCCCAGCGCCCAAACATTCCGCAGACAATGCCGTTCCAACAGCGCCGCTCGCACACGGAGCCGCAGGCCTTCCGCTCACTCAGTAGTGACCTTCATCTTCCCAGTCCTCCGCCTCCGCACGTCTCGCGCTTAGCGTCCTCTCCACCCCCGGCGATCCATGACGTGCGATCGCACCACTATACCTCACATGGGAAGCACGTCAATCCGCTACCTTGATCATCGGCCTCCCTGTTCCTTTTGCCTGTTCCTCTTTTCCCTTTTCCCCTCGCTATGACTGATCCTTGTCCGGACATTGCCGTATTTTCAAAATCACTTCGACGACACACGAGTGATCGAGACTTTTGTATCACTAGTTCGCGAATGCGTCTCGAGGGCTGTATGGTTCCGCTTTATAGTAGATGTACGCTATTTACTCATACGTCTTCTATTAATCGTCTTGTTCGACGTCACTTTTCATTCCGTTGTTTACGCTACCATCGGTAATTTCCAGTTGAAAATGACAAAGGTTTTTAAGGTCGACTAGTCCTCACAGCCACAGGTGGGGCTTCGTTCGCACGCGAGTCGGTGGCGATATCCGTGCCTGATGTTTCTACCAAAGCGTCCGGTGTCACCTGTCAGTGTCACCCCCGACTTGAAGTGGCGTCCCCAGGCAGAGGCCACATGTCAGTCCGGCTGGACAACCCGAATCATGATCAAGTTTATGTATCCCACCCAGGCGTCTTGTATATTTACCTGCCGCCCCGTTGCTTTGCGCATTTCAATATCTTCAATTTTGCCACGAGATCTCCGATCCGCTCGCTCCCTCGGCGAGTGATCCAACCAAAACCGACGATGACGAACGCCCGCAGCCCAAACAGCCATGGGCGTGTGCACCGTCACATGCATTCATCATATACACATACATATATCAACAGCGAATGGGGATATCATCGCGGTGGAGTTACGCCGCGTCCAGTTGGCACCAGTTGACCTTGCCTTCCGCGCCGTACTTGTCCTCGAGCCAATCGTTGGCAGCCTTAAAATGCCCGTTGCCCAGGAATCCTTTGTTGGCGCTCAACGGCGAGGGATGCTATTCCGTATTCAGTAAGTGAGGAATGGAGAGGTAGCCGCCAAGCACATACCGCACTCGTCAGGATCAGGTGCTTGGTCTGATATCATCATATCAGGTCCAGATACGCCGAGAAGCAGGAGAAAAGGCACATACCTTGTTCAATTTGGCAACCCTTTTGCCTGCCCACGCCCCCCAGGCGAGGAATACGACACCGCGCCCGATTCCGCGCGCGTCGGGATCGCTGCGGCCAGCCAAATTTGCGCCGCCGTACTTGTCAACCACGTCGACGACCTTATCCGTGAAGTCCTCCCAACCCCTTTTGGCATGTGAACCGGCTTGATTTGCTTTTACCGTCAGACACGTGTTAAGCATGAGGACACCGTTTTCGGCCCAAGCGGACAGGTTTCTGCCATGACCGTTTTGAGCAAGGCAGATGACGTAATTAATCTTATCAGATGGCTTACCCGTGTTGGGGAGGTTTGAATTCGGGGTACTCTGCCTTGATCTCGGCATATATCTGTGGTTCGCTCTTTAGTTACAGCCGATTTTATTGCTAAGAATACCTTACGTTCCGTAGAGACGGCGGTACGCTGATTCCCTTGGGGACGGAGAAGCAGAGTCCTATCAAAGCCGTCTTAGTCAGTCTCGACTTCGGTCGACTTCGGTCGATGGAATCCGACGCGGTACTGGCGGCTTACCGTGTGCCTGGTTTGGGCCATGATAGGGATCTTGACCGACAATAACGACCTTGACCTTGCCCAACGGCGTATGCGACCAGGAGTAGATATTCCGAGCTAGACCGCCGCCACAATGGAAGGCGAATCAAACGGGGTAATATAGAAGGGATGAGCGCTCCGAGCTTACGGGATGGGTAAACCTTGAGGCCATTTACGTCGTCGTCTGGACCTCTCACACCTTCTTGCCAGAGAAATTTCTTCAGGGAGATGAAGTACGGTTTCTTGATCTCATCCTTGAGAACCTTGAGCCTAGAACAATCGCGTGAGTCTCAACTGACAATGATAAAAAGCCAGTGTACACACCAGCTCTTGCCCATCGACTCGCACTCAAGCTTGAGCAAGTGCTTGTGATCATCTGGAATCGAGTCGATGTATTCTTTCGAATTGAAAGGGATAGAGTTGAGGCGCTGGAGGCCGGAAGAGCCGGCCACCTTTGTCACACTAGCGACACCTGCTGGGGATGAGGATGACTTGGCGGAGTCCAACTTTGCCTTTTTAGCCTCCGGCTGCCTAGGCTGTTCGGACTGGGAGTTCTTTGGAGCAGCGAACATGTCCACGAGCGTACGCTGCCGCTTTAAAGGGTTCGATGTCGCCTCGGACGCCCTGGGCTCCGTGGACGCGTCGCGCGTTGAAGCATTGGGAGTTTCCACGTCGGCGAGGTAGACAACGCGTGGATCGTCTGCCATTTTGTCGACGAACGAAAACAAGACGCGAAAAAGCGCTTCGCGTTGCCTTGGACCCTGAGGGCGCTAGCGGCGGGGTGCTGCCTATTAAGTAAAGGTCCGGGACCATTCGAGACCGAACTGGATCCGGCTCGTTTTAATAACTGTCTAACACCCTCCTTGAAAACTGCCAAACTGCCTCGCTCAGCCTCTTCCCCGTCACCGCCCTCCGCCAGGAATGCGTCTGGTCGCGCAGATTCATCAAAGAAACCATTCCTTAATGTCCGGTCTTCTAGACGTCGTCCAACCTCACTCTCAGGAGACGCAGCACCCCCAGACGGGAACAACGTCGATCTGAGCTCCACGTACCATGCAGGCTCATCGAGGTAAAGAACCACACGCGACTCCCAGCCATTCATCGAGCTGACGTGCAGCATAGCGACGACTCGGACTCGGACACAACTGGCGAGGACACGGATGGTGAACAGCAGCATCTCGGTCGTGGGCGTCGCGCATCCTTCAAGAGTCTGCGACAAGACGTGCGGGATACGTTGAGAAAGAAAAAGCAACAAATGTCTCCCTCGCGGAGTACTTTGACTTCCGTATTTGCTGAGAATGTCGTGGAGCAGAAGGCGAATGGCATGTCGGGGCGTAGGCAGTCGTTCACGCGGTCTCGGTCTCCGCACATTCGTGTATTGAATAGTTCTGGACAGAGTCCTCATCCGACGACAGGCGCTCC
>JBBPRP010000780.1:0-10639 GCA_038093135.1 Leccinum longicurvipes
CCGTGCGTGCGCTGTCCTTTTGGACAGGCAGGAGGGATGAGGGAGGTCAGACCAGGACAACTTGAAGTGAGGGGGGAAATGAGGGTGAGAGGGTGAGGGCGTGCGTGCGTGCGTGCTCTTCACAGAAAGGCAAATGGTGAAGATTAGGGCATCAAGGCACTGGCAGGAGGTGCATGCAGATGCACATCCGAGCAGACGTGAAGGTGCGAGGGCGAATGACCGAGAATGTGACGTACGGCGATCGTTGAGTGGTACTCTCGGCAGAATGAGAGTACGCGGCAGTCGCCACCCCATCATCCTCAATGCAGGGAGGCGATGACGGAGTGAGATGGGTAGGGTGGGTGGGAGGACCAGGGCGCGCTTGCGGCCCAACTTACTCGCCGACCTGTCTTGTCGGATAAGAGGAGTTGCGGTCTGCTCTTGCCGATGCATTATCTCGAGGAGGGCGCGCGCGGGACGGTAGTGCTGTTCACGAGCTCCTTCAATGCAGGATCATGTGGAGCGAGAACCATGCGCGCCGATTCTCGAAGCGGTGACGAGTCAACCCAAGCCTGAGAAGAGCGCATCTATCGTTATTTCCGGTTCACCAGTCGACTCATATGTTGCGGGCACGTAGGCTGAGGTGGTCAAGAACAACGACGAGGTTTCCTCCAACGTGAGGGATCTCTGGAACGTCCAAAGCCATCCTTGACCTTGACATGACAATCCAACCCCCTGTTGAAAGTCGATACATTTTACTTCTTGTCCTGCAACTATAGTGGGCGAGGAAGTCATATTACATTTGAGCTTGTCGTGTATTATCCCAGTCTCGAATTACATGCGATTTGCTTGCGGATAAATTAATAACGAACCCGTCACCATGTAACCGCGTTGTGGGATGACGAACACGCCAGGTCTTGGACGCATGCTTGGAGTGGCCAATCGGAAGTGGGACGTATGTATGGTGTGTACCCAGTCGCAGGACGCGTGCAACGGCGGTTTTACTCACGCCGTTGGAGCCCATGATCACGGGATGCATACCGGGGCGAAGAGAGACTCAAAGCCCGGACGAGATTGGTTCCAGATCCAGAGAGATGATCCAAGGGTTCCGCGTCTTTGTCAGAGGTAGAAGAAACATTAATATCTTTGGTTGAATTGTAGGAAGGCAGCGCAAGAGAATGGATATAGACGTTGATATCTCGCAGCGTAAAGGTGTTATTGTTTGCCGAAAGAACCGGTGGGAGAGCCTTAAGACTTTGTAGGGTCGATAGCAAGGTATATATTCTACACGCGATCTCAGCATCATCCGCACCACAAAGCAATCAATTTCGGGCCTACCTTCCGGTCAATCCAGCGAGTCTGACTAAATCTTTATATGGGTACATAAGTTACCCGGCTGCGTGTGCGAGAGAAAGGAAAAGTCTACGATTAGATGTATAAGCCAAATCAAACACGTTAAGACGACTCCGTATCGAATTAAGGTTGGGTTGACCGACTCTCCGCTACCCGCGACCACGCCATCGTTGGTAGCTTAGTCCCTGCCCTTGCCTTGTTTGCGCATAATTAGCAACGGCTTGGCAATGAGCCGTACCTAGATAGCTACCATAAAAAATTGTTTCGAAATCCTCGGTCCGTTTGTATGCAATCCGGATCTTGTAGATAGAGCCGGCATACTTGATAAGGCGGAGCCTCGGAGGTAAGCGCGAGTAAGAATGTGGCACTCGAGGGGGGCGCATTGTAAAATCTGAGCGTCCACATTGTCAGAGGAGCGTATATGTGTAAGAAACAGGTACTTGCGCAACTTCCTCGCTCTCTATTCCCACTCCACCGACGCCAGAGCGGTGATCGTCCTCTAACTGAGCTACAATAGCAGCAAGACGACCGAACGCGGGCATGGCGGCTTGATGAGTCTGTACAAATTATCAGATACGCGCCACAGAAGGTGGCATCGCCTCGATCATCAAGTAAAAATGGTTTATAAACAACAGAAACGTGCCCCTAAACTCGAGGGAACGCGAAAGCTGCGACGTAGATAGTAATAAATCAAGAGACGGTTTCATTAGATTTCCGATGTATGTGTGCGTAAGATTTCAGACTTGCACACCATCGTGAGACATAGTTTATGCCTGAAACGTTCTCTGCCCGCGACTCGACGTCAGCAGTGATGTACCGGTCGACGCCGTGAAGACTGAAGCGGAATGCGGTAATAGCGGGGGTACGGTGCGGAGGAGAGGTAGAGGTCCTGAATGTGCTGCACGAGACGATACCTAAATCGAAGCTTCGACTGGAGGTAGCGAATCTGTTTACGTAGGTCAGCGCTCAACTCCATAGGGTCAAACATCCTAGACACCATGGAGTTGGTGCATATGCTTAGCATGGCCAGGGCGAATTAGAGTGCCAGGCCCCTAAGGAAGCCATAGCCGTTTGCGCTGACGGGATCCGACCGTCGAGTCTGGCTATCGCCATGCTGGGGACGGTTCGGAGCGGGCGATGAGGGGCTCGCAAGAGTAGATGGCGGGGATGACAATTCGGAGGGGAGATCTGAGCCGTTTCCACGAGGAGAGCAGCATCGTATGGGGTCTAGACAGTGTCATCACCAAAAGGAGGTAAAAGAAACCGGGATACATACCTACATGAGCTTGTTAGTATCACCTTCGTTAGTTTCAAGTCGAGGTGCAAAATAGATCTGTCATGCTACGCGACAAAGACGCGTCATCATCCAACGCGATTGCGGGCTGGCTCACACGAACCAAAAACACAAGACCTTCGATCACATCGGAGAACTAGGCTCTTCACTTCTTCCGCACTGAATAGGTGGGGAACTTTTCCCCTGGGCCTCTGTCATTTGACCTTTTTGTCGTCACACAGGATAGTACACATGAAACTTGGATTGCGAAGCGCTGTCCTTGCCGATGTTCGGATGGTGCTTTGCACGACGAAAGAAAGCGCTGGTTCCGAAATCCTTAACGGGGCCATCGACAAGAAATGGTTACTTAGGACAAGTTCGTCTCGAAGGAGATAACTGAGTTTGAAAAAGTAGAGGGGATTAGAGTCGGAGTCAAATGACTTTATTGACATCCACTGCGACAGCGCAGTGAACGACAAAAAATTATGGTGAGTATAATTCTTGCTTGTTTTACACGATGATATCTTTCCATCTCGAGCTGGTGATGGTCTCCAATGAACCCTTACTCGAACATGCATCACCAACTGAGCCTTTTCTATTAAAGCTGTCTGGTACTTTGGCTTACGCTTCAGCTTCTTTTTTTCTCATAGGATTCCCATAGTTTGAGTACCTTTCTTCTGGCTGTCTGTAGTGATGGTTGCTCGTTCCAATCAGGTGAGAACGTTTTCTATCGTTTCTTCTCTCAAGGATGTCAGTTTTTATATACAAGCATATGTCCGATCTTTCATGATGGATCATGTTCTTTCCTGAGACTTTCTTTCGGCCTTCTGAATATTTTGCTGATTCCACGATATTACAGTTACTATTGTTCTCGACAGAAAGGATATCGTTAATTTTGTTAGAAAGTCAGGGTTTACCAATGTACTAAGGCAGGATCTCCACTACGTGGGCATGCTTTCTGAATCACGAAATATGCTTGTTGAGAGTTTCTTTTCCTGATTGCACCATTCCAGTCAGAGGCACCTTGCAATTGGGTTAGGACTTTACTTCTTGAGCTCACTCAGCATCGAGGTGATAGGGAATTGTGTCGTCAATCCATCAAGCATGCTTTCATCTTCACTCAGTAATCGCATATGGTTAGTCGTATGTCGTTGGTCCTCAATGATTGCCGAGGGACGCTTGAGGTCCCCAGAGCCAGCCCTCGATTCACGCTTGGTTTACTTCCGAGTCTCTGTCACTCACAGAGCTCAAGACAACGACCCTAATTCGTGACTCTAATCCAGGAACATGCCCTCTGGTTGGGTGGTACTCATCGAGTCCGTTTTTAACCAATAAATGTGGTGGATCTCGTCCACCACGAGGCCATGTGGCGTGAATTCAATTCGGCATTACACCGCACACCACGGTGGACTGACAGCTTAACAAGATGGTTTGATATCACGAAGGATGGACGGGTACAAAATGTGTACAATAACCTTTCGACCGAGTCGACGGGTTCTTCGTCCAGGGCCAACACAGATAACTCGATCAAAATATGCAGGTGCGTTTTATTGGAACGCGGCACCAACTATCGCAGCACTAAAAAAAAACATTTTGCTCCTACACGAACTGGACACCCACTACTAGGTCTGGTAAACATTTGTACACATAGCATGTGCGTATTCATCTACTACTTGCTCAAGAAAGTTACCAGCAATCTGCTCAGAATCAAGCTCACGCGTCACCAGGTTCCTGGAAGGGCTCCTCGTTGATGTATGCAGCTCCAGTAACTTGTGTCGAACGGTGGGACTCGTGGGACTCCGCTTTCCCAACCTTGAACGTCTGTCAAAACTGCGCTATTGACTTTGAAACTGAATTTCTGGAAGGAAAGTCTTCAGAGAATTTGATTTACAGGTTGGATCCTCTACGAACCCACCAATATACTTGCTACCGGCGACGGTGGCGCTTACGTAATACTAGTAGATAATAGTCCCAGCAGGCAGACCCTTGGGTAATAGGAAGATACTTAGTCGTTGGTGTTATCCTAAGGAGTTAGAGAAAGGCAAACGAGTGCGCATCGCCACCTCTGCATAGTACTCACACCCGGGCCTCCACATTGCCAACAAGTCAGCCTGCTTTTCAAGGTGGGGGACAATGGGAGCACGATTAACTATCAAGCACGTGAACTCACTTACCTGTTCAAGGTCTCAGATGATCATCAATGGAGTAACGGGAGTCCCAGACTCCGAGTCGATGGTAACACTTTGCGAAATATGCTCGAAACTGGACATACAGCGGATGACCCGTCCATTCTATCCTTGTCGTGAACCAGCTTCTTCTTGTTCAACACCTCCAATCAAGCAGTTTGGAACCTACCTCTCTCTCGGATCCGTAGATGCAATCAAGAATCGCCGCTTCACTTGCGATGTTTGCCGCCTCGTTGCCGATCGTCTGGATAAAGAGCCGGAAGGGCTCGATGGCGAGTGCCGCATAACAGAGAGTGCGCAATTTTGCAATTTCAGCCTACCCCCGACCATCAAGTCTCGTGATCCTAGCGTTACCCATTTCCATCTCACCCAGACCAACGTCATATTTGATACCACCATGGCAAACAAATTTCAGGGACCTTCCCTCCCATGGGAGCTCAAAGAGAGAGATACTCGATCGTCTCACTACATTCTAAATTTCCAGGTCAGCTTATATGTAAACTTCACCTTTAAGTCCGCATTGAACAGTCGGATGAAGGTGAAATCCAGATCCTGCGTCGATGCAGAAAATATATTCGTCTCCCCGGCAACGGAAGAGGAATTCCTTGACGCGATCGGTGGCAGATATGTCGGCACCCAAGTGAACCCACAGCTCATCCGTGCTTGGCTTCACCAGTGCGAAAGCGAACACGGGAAGGGATGCATGCCATCCGTTCAACTTCCACGAAACGTAGACAAGGAACCAACATTTGTGATCGACGTGATCAATTCCTGTCTTGTGGATACGCCCTCGAGATGTCGATATGTTGCTTTGAGCTACGTCTGGGGTACGGCCCCCGTATTCAGGCATCTCACAGAAAACACAGAAGATCTTCGCGAGTCAGGCTCACTGCGGTCGTTGCCCATCCCAGCCACCATCCGAGACTCCATAATCCTCGTACGCGACATTGGAGAGCGCTACCTATGGGTGGACTCTCTATGTATCATCCAGGATGATTTGAAGATGCAGCAAGAAGAGATAACGCGGATGGCTGCAATTTATTCGAAGGCCTTGTTCACCATCATTGCTGCTGCTGGAGATAGTGCAAACAGGGGTCTTCCGGGTGTTGGACTGGGATTGCGTGAACGGGATCAAAGGATGTTGAAGATAGGAGGGTCAGGCTGTGAGCTGCTGACGGTCGTTGATATTCGCAAGACACCGAGCGGAATCGATGACACCATATGGGCTCAGCGAGCATGGACTTTCCAAGAGCGAATCTTGTCCAATAGGATATTGGTATTCTCGGAGACTCAGGCTTACTGGAGTTGTCGCTCTGCATCGCACTCGGAAGAGCGAGCCCTTGAAAAAGTGCTAGACATCGATCGGCTTCACCTATCATTCCCTCAGAGCCCTTTCGCCAATGCACTCTCCTGGGAACCCCTAGAACCATTGGACTACTCGAATATCTATGACCGTCTACTTGGCACTTACCGGCAACGACGCTTGACCTATCAAACAGATCTACTGAACGCATTCAATGGTGTTTCCCAGATTGTTGGGGCAGTTCAGACAGATATGTTTATGTGGGGCCTTCCAGAGTCACTATTTTCGTACGCGTTAACGTGGACTTTCACGGGTCATTCGTCGAGAAACAATGTCGAGGTTCCCATCTTCTCGAGTGACGGTTCGAAACAAACCGTCCCGATTCCTTCCTGGAGTTGGGCAGCCTGGTCATGCAAGGACCCGAAAGATACTTATCTTCATGGCGGAGAGCACACTCGCCGCAGCGTGCGGCCTGTAATCCAGTTCTACATCGTGGACAAGGAACACCGGCTGCTCAGCGTCAAAGAACGGTCATGGGAGGACCAACCAAGTGATGGCACTCGTGTTCTGTGGCAGGACGATCAACCTTCCCCACTTCTATCCCTCCCGCAAGAATGCTTCCCCCGAATTGGCCAGTTACACTTTTGGACCAGTTGTGCCAACGTGGAGACTATCCGAAGGCAGAGAGTCAAAGCAGGTCATGTGGAATACGCACTGTTCCCGCCTGCCGGTTATCAACCAGATCGGGACGCCGACCATTATCATTCTGGGATTGTAAAACAGGACTTCATTGTTGTCGCAGCGAGTGATTCGAAAACGTTGGTGCTTCTGGCTGTTGAATGGAAAGACGGAATAGCGTACCGAGAAGGACAAACACTAGTCAAGGAGGCGGATTGGGTTGGGATAGAGAACAGGGAGTGGCGATTGATTACACTTGGATGACCCTTGGAGTCGAATCACGATGGCATCGTCAGACTACTCACTGGACTCATATTCGCAGTTCGAGGTGCTCATTGTCTGGATTATTTGACTTGAAATATATTCCAGTCCCTCAGAATCAGAGTACTAGTCAGAGTTGACACAATATTAATTTGAGATTAATCATCCCATACTGAGTCGCTCTACCAGATTACTACCACACGACAATCCCCATTACTTATATACTTCGTGCTGGGCGAGGATGTATTCGATTTTCAATAACAACCAGACGTGGCTATTACACCCAGGGCTATACTACTAATGCAAATGATATTGTTACCATCGCTGACCCATCCCTCCCTTGCAGAGGTCAGCGAACAAGTCCCTGACGGATGGTGAGATCATTCTTCCGAATCACAAAATTACATCGCAAGCATCCAATATCCAACCAAGAACGGTGGAACGATGCTGATCAAGCACATCAGAACCACAAGGCACACGGAGACGAAAAGCAAAAATATAACAAAAACATAACAAAAAGCAAGAAAAAGAAGGAAAACAAATGGGGCACATTCCCCAAATATGGTTAGCCCACACTGAGCAGCACGTCAGCGGCGTGGTTGCATTGTAGGAACACTGACTTGAACGATACCAATTGGTCTGATTTGCCCGAGTATCTGCCGACGACTATGAGGCGCGTTTAGTGCGTTTCACGGGCTGCGAAAGCGATGGGCCGGGAAGAAATAGACACACTGCCAGTGGAAGCGTCATGACGGTCAATATCGAGGGTCAGGTCACGGTATGTACCTCCCGTGTAGTTGAGGAGGCGGTAATTAGTGCCCGAATCATCATTAACCATAGCACAGACGATGTTAGTAGAAGGATCTGTATGCTGAAGGAGGGGTGTGTGTAAACTTCTTGAAACTTCCTGGTTTTATACTTGACGCGGTCCCGGCGAATTGGACCATTTCCGTTCAGAATTATGATGCTCTTGACTTCCCTCAGGCTGTTCGGAGCCCTGTCAGAAGATGGTTCAGTTTCAACGAGCCTACGCGCGGCGCATATCCCAACTAGAACCACTGTGACTACGTAAGCACAAGAACACCCGCTTTTTTTTAGGATCTCAAGATTCTACTCGATTGAGGCTCCATCATGGAAGCCTCAGATTCCAAGTCCATCGCAAAATTTTGTGAAGTGTGCTCAAACCTGGACATACAGAGGATGACACATCCATTCTATCCTTGCCGTGAACCAATTTCATCTTGCTCAACGCCTCCAATCGAACAATTTGGAACCTACATCTCTCTCGGATCCATAGATGCGATCAAGACTCGCCGGTTCTCTTGCGACATTTGCAGGCTTATTTCTGATTGCCTCGATAAAGAGCCTGAAGATCTAGATGGTGAATGCCGCATAACAGAGAGTGCGCAATTTTGCAATTTCAGGCTGCCCAGAGCCATCAAGTCTCGCGATCCTTGCGCTACCCATTTCCATCTCACGCAGGTCACCGTCATATTTGATACCACCATGGAAGACCAATTCCTGGGACCCGCCCTCCCATGGGACCTCAAAGAAAAAGATAACAAGTCGACCCACTTTATTCTAGACTTGCAGGTAAGGGAAGACCTCGCTTTAGTAAACACACATTGAACACTAAGATAAAGGTGAAAGCTAAATCCTGCATCGAATCAGCGAATGGCGACGTCTCCGCGCGAACGGAAGAAGAATTTCTTGACTCGATTGGCGGCAGATACGTCGATACCCAGGTGAACACAAATCTGATCCGCGCTTGGCTTCACCAGTGCGAAACTGAGCATGGGAAGGATTGCATGCCATCCATTGGACTTCCTCCAGATATAGACAGCCAGCCCACTTTTGTGATCGATGTGATCAAGTCGTGTATCGTGGACACCCCATCACAATGCCGCTATGTTGCTTTGAGTTACGTCTGGGGTACGGCCCCGGTATTGAAGCATCTCACAGAGAACACAACAGATATCCGCATGACAGGCTCACTGCGGTCGTTGTCCATCCCAGCTACCATCCGAGACTCTATGACCCTCGTACATTCCCTTGGAGAGCGTTATCTATGGGTAGACTCTCTTTGCATTATCCAAGACGACTTGAAGATGCAGCAAGAGGAGATCAAGCGGATGACTGCGGTATACTCAAAGGCACTATTCACCATCATTGCTGCCGCCGGGAACAACGCAGACAGCGGCCTTCCTGGTGTCGAACGGGGATCCCGTAATCAGGCGCAGAAGATTTTGAAGCTTGCCGATTGTGAGCTCCTAACAGCCATAGATATTCGCAAAACACGGAGTGGAATCGAGGACACTGTGTGGGCTCAGAGAGCGTGGACATTCCAAGAACGGATCCTATCAAGTAGAGTGTTGGTATTCTCGGAGAACCAAGTCTACTGGAGTTGTCGTTCTGCGACGCATTCCGAAGAGCGAGCTCTGGAGGATGTTTTGGACATCGATCGGCTTCAATTGGTTTTCCCTCAGAGACCTAGGGGAGACTGGTTTTCCTGGAAACCCTTGCAGCCATATGAGTTTGAGAGGTTCTACAGCGATTTACTCTCCAGTTACCGACAGCGGCGCTTGACCTATGAAACAGATTTGCTCCACGCGTTCAGTGGCGTTTCAAATATTCTCGCAGCAGTCCAAAACGATGCTTTCTTCTGGGGCCTTCCAGAATCCATGTTTTCGTGTGGGATGACATGGTTCTTCACGGGTCACTCCGTACGGAACTACGCTGAAGTTCCGATCTTCCAAAGGGATGGCTCGAAACAGGTCGTCCCGTTCCCTTCGTGGAGCTGGGCGGCTTGGTCAGCCACTGATTCGAACAACCCACCTTTTCTCCATGCCTTGGGTCGCAACCTTGGGCATACCATTACCGATTTCTACATGGTTGATGAGGAACTGCAGCTTATCAGGATCAAAGAGCAATCATGCGAGGACCAACCAGACGATTGCGTCCGTGATTTGTGGCAGTTCAAGCAACAATCTCGTTCGCCTCCAACACTGTCACAACATCCTCTCCCCCGAATAGGCCACCTCTACTTTTGGACTAGCTTTGCAACCGCTCGCGCATACAAATCCAAGCAATTCCCCGGGCAGGGCCAGGCAAAATATGAATTACTCTCTATTACCAACCTTATACCAGATCTAGACTCCGAAATCGTATTCCAGGACTTCATCGTGGTTGCAGGGTCAAGCAGTCCTCGCAGGTTGATCCTCTTGGCGATCGAATGGAAAGACGGTGTAGCATACAGAATCGGGGAAGCAGAAATCGCAGAGGCAGACTGGGTGCGGGTAGAGAATAGGGAGTGGCGCTTGATCACACTGGGATGAAGCTTTTGATCGTGACATTCGAGGCTGAAGTACTGGACCCACCAACGGTGATGTACATTTGTTGAACTTAGATCAACCAATTCGAATGAATTTTCCATGCAATGAGTAGCCGGCGCTCGATTATATCTTTCTACAAAACATGAAAATTCCTTTAGCGTGTCGATCAAGTACAAAGTTTATGACTGCACAGCCACAAGTCCTTACCTCCAAGTCGGTTACTGCCACCTAAGACTTTGAGTAAAGTGAGTACCAGTCCTTCCGAGCACGCTGA
>JBBPRP010000781.1:0-10633 GCA_038093135.1 Leccinum longicurvipes
GGGACGGTCGGCGATGGTTGAAAGCGCACGTCGAATTGGCGTTCCCGATTCTCGTTGTCCTGTATGGCACCTGGGGAAGAGCGCACGGACCTGTGTTCGACGGGAGAAGTGGAAAGCCCAGGGACAGACGCCAGCCGATCCTGCTGTCGGTGAGGTGTGGGAACTGCAAGACCAAAGGCACTTGAGCCAGTATCGTCTTCCCCGACACGCATACTGCCGGGAAAGAAAGGCGTAGATGCTGGATTCAGAGCTGCGGTTTTTGCCATTGCACGAGAAGATCCAAAGTACGTCAAGGAAGCTAAGACTGGATACGAGGCCGGACCGAGATTCGGTTTCGCAGACGAATTTGTACAGCGGATCTGATCTCACCTGCACGCGGTGGGTGTGCTCAGGCCAGTTCCATGCAGACGGTGGGGAGAACGGATATTCTGGACGGGGATGCGGGTGGACTGGCGAAGATTGGGTTGACACAAGCCCTCGCAAGGCAAGTCGGAGGGATGGGTTGTCGCCAGAGAATTCGAGGCCAAACTTATTTAGCCGGCTCGCAATGTGCGAATGTGGCACTGGATAGGTCCGCGACGTTTCCGACATATGAACTATTATTGCATACAACCAAACATACAGCACTTGAAATCTCTGACAACCGAAAACAGACGAGGATCATATACACAGCGAGGTCGTTACATGATGGCTCCCTGAAATGAGATACCCATAGCCTGGAACGGCTTGCGCATCTTTCGCTGGTTTTTTTCGTACTCGGGATCAAGGAGAACGGTGGGCTCGATCTTGAGTGATCTGGTGGGGCTAGTCAGTGCCACGTCCGATATAGTTACGGAACGTCCTACTTGAGCGCGCTCTTTTGAGCACGATGCACATCCGGTGGTTCCAACCTTGTCAGGTAATCATCCAGGCGTTTGGTAATCTTTTCCCGTACTTCAGGGAGATCGGATATGGCCACAGAGACCTGAACAAAAGGAACTTGGTGCTGGCATGGTCGCAAAACAACCAGCGAACTCACTGTCAGTTCACGTCCCGCCAGAGTTCCGCCGATCTTGCAAGCGTTATGCCGGGCTATTTTTGACTCGAAGACGATTATACCGTACTGGCTAACTTTCATGTTCCGGTGGTAACTAGCTGGGGGAGGTTTAACTGTCATAGCCACCCCACCACAGCAATGGATCTTGGCTGATAGAATAGGGCCGAAGCGGTTGAAATAGGATATCAACGCATCCTCGTCCACCTCGGGACCAATCTAATGGCTGTTCAGCGGGCGCGAGAACAGAGGGAATGGAGTAGCGTACATTTCCCACATATGCAATGCTGGGCTCCACCCACCGTTTAGTTCTCTTGAGCCGTCTTGCAGCGTCTTTGACCGCGACTTTCACCTTGTTTAGCTTGTGAACAGGGGAAACGCGACGGGAAGTCACGTGCGATTTTTGAGGCCGGGCACTACTCTGCACAGGCTTGACAGAACATTCAGTGGGCCGGCTCGGTTGGTGTCGTCATAGAACGACATACTTGTGTACAGACATTACGGGCGGTTGCAGCAGAGACAGTTGAAGCTATAGAAGAGCTCGGAGCACGAAACTTGGCCATGCGCGTCGTACGTGGTATTCGAGAGATGATTTGTGGGTTGCCGAACAAGAAGACGACATTCAGGCGTGTCTTTTGAAGGGTAAGGTGTGGTATGAGGACATGGTGCTTTGAACACAACGGCAAGCCTCTCCCGGGATGGATTAGAGGAACAATAGTCGGAAATTGTGTGTGGACTACTTATCCGCGTGCACGAGGCTGGTCCCACGACATTGCCATTGCCATCGCTTTGACAGTTAATTTGTGCTTTGACATGGCCACCCGGGACGCTGCTCGACTGTACCGCAGCGTAGCGAGAGAAGTCGCCAGAGCGGTAAACACGGATCACGTCCTTTCGCTTGGTGGTACAACCTGACTTGTCCTCATTTTCCAGAGCATCTCGCCAAGGACGCAGAGGAACAAAGACATATCCATCAGCTTCCGAAGCCTATTCGAGAAACATAGCCGATCCAGCGAACGCGAGTCGTTCCACCATGATGTGGAGAACATTGTGACATTCATGCGCTCGCAGAGGGAGTACAAGGTAATCAAAATTGTGGTCGTTGACTTCGAGCTGACAGGTTGTCCGTGCAGACGCTACTGGAGAGATACAACCCGCTAGTCGACCTCACAGCAGAGGAGAGAATAGAGGCTACCGCGCGGAGGGTGGGACTGAACATGCCTGTGACTCGAGATGACTAGTATATTATTAGTGATGTTGACCTGTTTCCGTCGTGCCGGTACTAGTACTATGTCGTTCTCCACGCAGGTGCTCAAATGTGATCCTGCGTCCATCTCCTTCGATCCCGACGGTCAGCCACGCGTCACCTCCCAGTACACTCTCGCCGCTCTCCGCACAGCTTCCCGCCATCTCGACGCACTTCAACCCGTCGCGTTCCCTACCGAGACCGTCTACGGTCTCGCCGCCCTTGCCCTCAATGCTGAAGCTGCCTCCCGCATATTCTCCACCAAAGGCCGTCCCGCCGATAACCCGCTCATCGTCCATGTTTCCTCAAAAAGCATGCTCCAATCCCTCCTTCCACCCAACTTCATCATTCCTCCCTCATATCAGATACTGATCAATGCTTTCTGGCCTGGCCCTCTCACTCTCCTCTTCCCGAGCGACACCACCAAGATACCCAGCACCATTACCGCAAATCATCCTACTGTCGCCGTCAGGATGCCTTCGCATCCAGTCTCGCGCGCACTCATTGCCATTTCCAACGCTCCCCTAGCTGCGCCAAGTGCCAACTCTTCGGGAAAACCAAGTCCTACCCGCGCCGAACATGTCTTTCATGATCTTAACGGCAAAGTCGGTCTGATTCTAGATGGCGGGCCGTGTGACGTTGGGCTTGAGAGCACTGTCCTGGATGGCCTGCACGAAGATGGCAATATTCGCGTTCTTAGACCAGGAGGTATCACAACGGAGCAGATAGAAGAAGTACTCAAGCTTGATCACTCTGGTCATTCAACACCTAGAGTCCTCGTTCATCGTCGCGATTTCACCGACGATGCCATCGAGCAAGCCCCCACCACTCCTGGCATGAAGTATCGTCACTATGCACCCGCGGTTCCCGTAACGCTATTACGACCAACCTCTCACCCGCCTAGCGGCACAAATCTCATCTCTCCGTCTACTCTTTTGGCATCTCTCAAGGATTTCACAATTGCAAGTTCGCCTCCGAAGGTGGGGTTGTTGGCACCATCAGAGTCTGTTCTGGCCAAGACCCTTCTCGGAGATCCAGGGATTCAGTGGCATCGCTATGCTTTAGGATCTATATCAGAGCTGACTGTCATCGCTCAACGTCTTTTTGATGGATTATTAACACTAGAACGGGAGGGTGTGGACCACATTCTCATAGAAGAAGTCCCCGAGCATAACGAGGGGTTAGCAATAATGAATCGAGTGAAAAAGGCGGCCGGTGAAACACATTGGATCGCTCCAAACCTCATAGATATTCAGGTACGTCGTCCTCTCACATACCATTTGTCAACGTTGTCAACAATACCAATGATATTCACAGACATGATAACACTCATTCCACACCACTTGATTAGAATGAACCCATTGTTCCTCTGATAACACCACACTTCCGCTGAATACATGTCTATTGGGAATTCATCCCAAAGCCGCCGGCTGGAAGATGGGCAATTGCGTGGGAGCACCGATAGGCCACTCGGCTTGCGTGGACCTTTGCTTTCTTCTCACCGCACGCAATGTTTGCCGACAGAACTAGTGCTGAGTCATCCCCTTTCTGACATTTGCCTCCTTCGAAGACAGCCGTACAGGCACAACTTGCCTCATTCTCATAGGTGTGTGCCTCGTGTTGTTTTCCGATGTATCAACCCGCATCTACTCTGCTCGGTCAATACATATCGATATTGATTGGGATTTATTTGAGATAGTCGTTACAGCACCCACGATCACTCAAACTTCTGACAGGCAATAATAATCTGACATTCAAATCCGCAAGGTCAGAATGCAAATTGTCGCATCCGCGGCTGCAACGTGTCGCCGCAAGCTACCGTGCTTGCTCTATCCTGGCACGTGGTTTATGACCTTCAGAAGGAACGTCCGAATCTTCGGAGCTGGATCCCTGTCTACTTTATGCAGTCCGCCTTTCATCACAATGTCACTATCGTATCATGTTCTTACTTGCAGGCAGTCGAGTAGGTCTTGCTGCAATGGTTGCCTCGTTTGACGCCTATAAAGAGTTCCCAGAATTATTGAAAATTTCATTCTTCGCCTTGTCGTACCGTCTGGACGCTTACGACCACTTTAATCTCGTCGATCTCTAGGTGATTTGTATCGGTCAGCTATGTATCTTCAGTTCTGTGTGTGGACACTGAATTGTGTTTGCTCTTATAGACTCTACTTCACGAAGTCGTACTTTATTCCAATAGATTCCTTTATCTGTATCTGTCACACGCCGACTTACCCAACTCTACCGTAGGGTTTTTCCTCCGCTTCGCCATGCCAGCAACTTCACACATCACGCTTACCAACGATTGCCACTCCTTTGGTGTGGAACAACACGCTGATAAACGTGACGCATCTAATCGTACTCCTCGACCTCCCAATGCGTTTATGTTGTATCGTTCTGATTTTCTTAAAAGACAAGTGGTACCCCGAGAAGCAGAAAAACGTCAGCAGAACCTCAGCCGTATTGCTGGACAATGCTGGAACATGCTCCCGGATACTGAAAAGGCCGTCTGGTACAGCAAAGCAGCGGTTATTCGTGCAGAGCACCGCGCTAGATACCCTTCCTGCAAGCCCGGACCATTCCACGAAGATACAAACAAACCCTCGGCGAAGGAAAAAGGGAGAAGGAGCACCGCTGAACATCCTTTGAGCTCGATTCGTCGATCGCGACCCCGCCAAACGCGCCCATATCAGTCTCCATACTGCGAGGGCATGTTTGCTGCTCTCTATAATTCGAAAATCTCTTTCACAGACTCTCAAACCCGCCTGCTTTCTCCGACCTCTGCTTTCGAGTCGCCTTTATCTACGAGTGCAACCCCCTCCCCACTCTCATCTCTCCATTTACTCCCTCCGTTTCCTTTACATGTGCATTCCGACTGGAATGACTCGCCTTCTGCTTCTGTCACATATCAGAACCCGATGATGCCGAGGAATAAGATTAGCTGTGCGCTACACTCATCAGATCCCGGAGCTATGCGGTGGGGCCTAATCAACAAGTCGAAAGATTTAGAGATCGTATGTATCCTTTATTTTCTTTTTAGGAATGACTGAGCGAGGTACAAAGCCCTTTCAGACATCGTGCGAGATTGATTCCTCTGCGGAGCCATACCTCACACTTCGACCAAATACCCTTGCGACTTGTGTACTACCTCAACCTGGTCTCAAGCAGCTCCCCACGCACTATGGAAACCCACTTTCCCAATTTTCTCTGACTCCACCGCGGTCAGATGCGTTCTCACCTACAGGGCACCCTTCGGTGAACAATTTCGGTCCCACGGACAATCTCACTCGGTTCAACCAGTCACCGACCACTATGTATCCCGTGGTATACTGACAAACCAATCCTTTGGAACTGTAACATGTTTATAGATGCCATTGTCAGTACATTCTGAATTTCTGACCGACGGTCTGAGAAGAGTAATAGCACTTGTACTTACTACTACGTTCGAGAAGTTATAGCCGCATTCATGTAATGATTTCCATTCTAATGTTTAATTATGTAATGTGACGTTTGTGTGACATGGTACGTACCGTGACAAGTATGGCGATTTAGTGATCAGAAACTTTGAACGCATAATGACGCGTAGGACTTTGAAGGCAAGGCAAAAACACGACGAGCTGACCACGGACGACCTACTCAAATTACAGGAAGGCTATCCTTCAAAGAAGTTCCGTCTTTCTATTCCCCTCTCTGTCGATTCTGGGCACCCCACCGGAAGTAACGAATCAGACTCTACCACATCTTCAAGTCCAGGAGATGACTTTTCAGACCAAGAGGTCTCTCAAGAGGACACTGACTCTATTCCGGATCAATTGAATGACGAGCAGTTTGAGAGAGGTCGCCTGGAGTTGGGGGGGACTATCGCCGAGGACAGCGGCCGTCTCAAACTGTCTCGCACGAATTTCTCGACACTTACACCAAGATTGGCTCAAACCCCGGAGCATTTGATTAGGTCCTTCAGTGATATGGGAATTTCATCGGTACTGGAAGCCGCCCTTCATCGCATGTCCATCCACTTGCCCACTGAAATCCAAGCCGCCTGTATACCGCCAATTTTGGCAGGTGCGAACTGGTGGTCAGAGGACTCTACCTAGACATTCCATTAACGATACCCCTTTTCAGGGAGGGATTGCATCGGACATGCTAAAACGGGCTCAGGAAAGACTATTGCATTCGCTATTCCTATACTTCAAAAACTGTCTCGTGATCCGTATGGTATCTTTGCGCTTGTTCTTACTCCGACGCGGTATGTGAGATCCGCTGCTGCTATATGATTCAGAAATTGAGCTTGAAATTCTTTAGCGAACTTGCGTTTCAAATATCGGAACAATTTGCCGTGCTTGGAGCTCCGCTCGGCATCCGTACAGCGGTCATCGTTGGGGGCATGGACATGATGACCCAGGCACTTGAACTTGACAGCCGCCCCCACGTAGTTGTTGCCACGCCCGGTCGCATCGTGGACCACCTCAAGAGCAGTAGTGGTGACTGGGACCTTTCAAGAATACAGTTTTTGGTCGGTCACTCTTTCGTTTCCTGTCATGATCGTGGTGACACGGAAGATATAATAGATTCTTGACGAAGCGGACCGCCTGTTGACACCTACGTTCGCTCCGGAGTTATCACATTTGTTCAATATCTTACCTTCTGGTCGACAAACATGTCTCTTCACGGCCACACTCACGCCGTCCGTTGAATCTGTGGCTTCGATGCCTCCGAAACGAGGAAAGATGATACCATTTTTTCACCGCACTGATTCACCGTAAGTGACGCCGTATTGCGCCCAGGTCTTTATCTCACTATCTCTCAGGGTCGAGACAGTTGCAAGCCTGAACCAATGTTATGTTCTTGTCCCGTCCCATGTACGAGAATGTTATTTGTTTTACCTTCTCTGCAATCCCCCGGAGGGTACATTACCGCTGCGCCGCGCACCGCCAACACTCTCAGGGAACTCGAAGGGCACGAAAGCCGGCAAGTCGAAGTCTGTCAAGAGAGGTGCTCAGGAAGAAGACGAAATAACCCAGCCTCCTCCTACTATCGTATTTTGTACGAAGCCTCGGACTGCCGCTTACCTCACGAGTTTGTTGAAGACGCTCTCGATCCGAAGTACCGCGCTACATTCTCGCCTGACGCAGCGCGAACGCCTGGCGTCATTGTCATTATTCCGTTCGGCCGTTGTTCCAGTTCTGGTTTCGACAGATGTTGGGGCCCGTGGTTTGGACATTGAAGACGTAGCAATGGTCGTTAACTGGGACCTCCCGAATGAACCAGAAGAATACACGCATCGCGTTGGACGAACGGCTCGCGCGGGGAAGGGGGGTGTTGCGATCAGCTTTGTTACTGAGAAAGACGAGCAGCGTATATTACAGATAGAAAATCGCATTGGTATGTCATTGCATAACATCGAGGGTCACAAACTAACGTATTCTTGTTTAGGCGCCAAGCTCAGTACTTCGACCCTGCCAGAAGATAAAGTCTTGGAGAAGCTCAATGCTGTCTCAACAGCCAAACGGCTTGCGAATATGGTAATAGCAAACATGGTTCACTTATTCGTGGCTAACCATAGATCTTTCGTCAGGAACTACATGACTCGAACTTTGGGCAACGGGAGGAAATCCATCAGATCAAAAGTCGGAAAAGGCGGCAAACCGAGGTGTGAAAGGGTAGCATTGTGGATTAGATTTGGAATGAAGAGACGAGGACACCCTTGTTATTACACCAGATTGGTCAGATCTTTCTTGCGCTTCAACTTGGGAGCTGACTTGAATGTGAAACACAGACCGACAATGCGCGCCAAGCAATCGCGGGCCGTGGGGTACAAGTCAGTAGCGACTCGGCACGCAGTGCCGTCATGTTGATATTAAATCTCCGCTTTGAATTCTAAATCCCGCGATCTATAGCGGGTATTTGGATCTTTGCCCCCTGTTCTCCATTTCGTTCTCTGTTGTATCTCGCCGCCAGCCATCCCCACAGCAAGGAATCCCCATCAAAAGTCTGCGCAACTTTGATTTATTCTATTCGTTCCCTTTTCCCGTCGAACCAAGTATCATGTCCAATTCTGTTGAGAACGCAGACTGGGACTTCGTTCTCCAATTCGTCTCTGAACCACTCGACCTTGAAATGCCCACTCCGGAGAAACCTGTGTGCGGAAGAGTCGAGGCACCGAACGGTGCAGTGGTGACACAGGTTCCCACACCACCAGTACGAAATCTCATATTTGAGTGATGCTGATTATGATATGTCGTCTTTGAAAGGAATCGTTCACCGCCTCCCCGATAAATTCCCCTGCAGACGAAAATGCGCTGGTCTCGGTATCGACCACTTTTTTTCCGGGTGCACAGAACCATACTCTCCCGCCCGATATCGTCCTTCTTTCATCCGACTCGGTATTCTTCTACGCGCATATACACGTTGTCTTGAGTGCATCGGACAATAGCTTCAATGGTTTGCTTTCACCCTCTCCAAAGGAAAAGTCTGGTCCTATAGGACCCGTCGTTCTCGTTCCAGAATCCTCAACAGTTCTCAACATCATACTGCACACTGTCTATGACATGTCTTGTTCTCATTATTCCCCTTCATTCGAATCACTTTCAGCAGCACTCGGTGCCATGTCCACATATGGGATCTCTCTCAGAACCCACGTTGCCTTGACTACTCCCCTTCACGCTCACCTTCTGTCACTCGCACCCATCTACCCGCTGGAGCTGTATGCGCTCGCCGCATCGTATGACTTGTATGACCTCGCTGTTCCGACCTCGGCATACTTGCTATCGTTTTCTCTCGCTTCGCTCACGGACGAAATGGCCGAACGAATCGGTCCCAAGTACTTGAAACGACTATTTTTTCTGCATTTCGGACGCGCCGACGCACTCAAACGACTTCTCTTACCGCCCCCTCAACCACATGCTCCTACCTCTACTTGTGATTATTCGGAGCAGAAAAAACTGACTCGAGCATGGGCATTAGCATCAGCTTACCTCGCTTGGGATGCAAGACCAGGTAAGGATTCATGGCGTATAACAACGTATCTGATTGACTGAGAACGCGGTAGATCTATCCCCAAGTACAATGGAGTCAGCGCTGGCGCCATTAGGTGATCAGCTTGCTTGCGAGTCTTGTCGACGAGTGCTCCAAGACAGGTTGAAAACACTTATTTTGCAGTGGTCCGCAGTCAAGGTATTTTGTTTTACTGAATTCATTGCTTTTCATACTCATCGACCTCCAGAGAACGATTTAGCCCTACAGCTTATTCAGCACTCACAGGCGAAATCACCAACTCGCTGTTATGCTTCTTCAGCCAATTCTGTAGAGAGAGAAAAACGACACCCTACATGTTTGCGAAATGGAATCAATTTCAATTCTTTCGTCACGGTCCACATTGTATCACTTTTCTTTACGGTCTAATGTCAAGCGTTGTATCCCTTAACATATCATCTTCCTTTTCTTCCGTTCAGTGCATATGCATTTATTATCATTCAGCACTTTCATTGGTTTCTTTGGCATTCCCACATGTACGTCCACACCCAAGGAAATCTGTATTATTGTGATAACGCACATACACGAATGTGTTATCGAGAGGTCCAATGTATGTGCTTTCGAGCGAGATACTCCGGTAGACCCTGGGAGTTGAGTACTGAGCGTCATCGTGTCTTGTCCTCGGCTAGAATGGCATCATTTAACTCGTCCAACGGAGCCAGTTCCTTCTTATCCACAAGATCAAACTACATAATAGAAAAACAGACGTCAGCGGGAGGTGGCCTCGAGGCATAGTGGAGAAGTACTTCGTTGATGAACAGGAAAAAGTGACGATAACTGGTATTCAGATGTGCTAGAGTTACAATTAGCCCAAATCGCCTCGTGGATAGCCGCGATGCGATATACCTTCAATCCCCAGAGCACATATCTGATCAAAATGATTGCTATAGATATGAGCGTAGACACGGAACAATCTTCGAACGATCGTGCGGACAGTGTCCTTGAAATTACGAGGGAACGGGACACCTGAAATTACACATTATAGCTAGATTCAGAATCACGAAATCAAAGTGACGATTTTCAGTACCTATCTTGTTTGGAAAGACACTCTCGTCGTCCAGAATGTTTTGAGCCCAATTCATTAAAGCGTCGACGTATTCTGGAGCTGGCAGTTTGGTAGGTTTCTTGTACTTCACGCCGTCCTCCCACAAGTATTCGTATCTTGAGAACAATCAGGGGTCGACAAGACAACATTGGACGATGTCCACTTACCGAGGACCTGCGGACATGATCGGGCACTGGCCGGTCGACCCATAGTACTAAGTCATGGATGAAATCGGTGGATATCTTCTACATACCTCCTGCGGTGTGCAAAACTCCGTGAC
>JBBPRP010000782.1:0-10629 GCA_038093135.1 Leccinum longicurvipes
GTGAGCCACACATCATGTTCGCTCAAACTCTGCATCGCTGCAGGTTTAGTCGGGTATCAAGGGCGATTGAGCTAACGTCGGAAATTTCACCTCTCATTTTTGTTTCCTCTGCGACGCATGGTGGACGCGAGCACCCTTGCTAAACGCTAGTGGTCACGCAGTCTGTTGATCAAACACACTCCAGGATATTGCCTGATAAGATAGTTACATTGACGGATGCCATTTCAAGTACTACGCTGGGAGAACATTACATCTAATTCGGAAACTTGTTCATGACTTGGTACGACAAATAACCTAGATATGGAGGTTAGTGATAAGTTGGCCGAAAGTCTTATCTTACTGACTGTGGTTAGGCGTTCGGGGGACTGATCCTCGCCAAAGTCTGAGGATCAGTCATCCTCACTTCCAAGTTCGTACTCTACATCGTCTGAGATCGACGAATCACCAGCTACGGAACACGCACAAGAGTCCAAGGTATCACTTCCGGCCGGATGACCCAACCTTCTGTGGGCCGCTGCTCGCGAGATATGACTCAGCTGGAACTCTTTGATAGCGAATGCCGCTAGTTCGTCAGCATACACTGCATGAAAGTAAGCAGCGTCGTCTTCAAGAGCCGGGAGGTCGCGCTTCGTCAACAAATCCTGCATCAGCGTTAAATGCGCATTGGCTTCTTCGTGGTCATGGCGATAATTCTCCATGATTGGCCGCAGAAGATAGTTTCAGCTTCCTCCAGTTCCAGCAGTGTGGTCGAGATACGTCCAAGAATAACTTTCTTCGACGCCAACTTTGCCGCGAACGCTTTTTGGACGACTGCATCCAGCATCATAGATAGACCACTGATAAGTTTTTCCTCTCCCTAAACGGATTTTCAATCAGATATCATCACTCAGCGGCAGTAAGAAACTACCTCGATGGCATCTTCGAAACCTATATGTATCAGTGTATGAGCTTCGACCGATTGCCCTAGAGGCGAAGCGATCCTGCGCTTGTACGGTAGATATTTACGACGCATGCGCTTCCTGACTGGAGAAGGTTCAGTGATAGGGAGGGAGTAGGAGGAGATGAACAGGGTAGGGGTGGCAGAGGTGGTGATCTGGACGGTGCATTATCCGTGGCTTCGTCTCAGTGGTAAATTTGGTGCTTGCGTGAATTTATGTAAAGTCGTTCTGAAATAAATCACTCTCGGTGGATCATAATCTAGCAACTTTGCCGAATGCTGTGAGGCATGTAGTCTGGGCATGTATAGTCGTTAATCCAGATAATCGGCACCCGAGGGGTTCGAACTCCAAGTCGAGTGCTCGGGCGGCAGTTTCGACCGTGAGAAAGGGCTCGTTAGAGGGCTTAACCGCTGCCCTGTTGAATGTTCGATCAGTGGCTGTGCACGGCAACTATGACCCGGCAGATGCCGTACGGTAAGCGATTCACGTCCTAATTTGGATTGTGTGACAAATACCAAGATCGAGGGGGTCAAGCAAGTTGCCTTCCCTTTCGGTCGAGTCACGTCGGAGTGACCAAGTGAACACGACTGCGACGCACTTAGCTCGCTTCAAGTCATTCAAAGTCCTCCTAGTGTTTACCATGGGCTCGCGAAGGGATGGACAGAGCTATGTTCCACTAGAAAATAACGACGACATCGTGTCTCGACTCGCGCAGCAAGATAAGGTTCCCTGGTACAGAAAACCTAACCTTCGACTCTTATATCTCTTGATGTTTCCTGCTTGTATTGGAGTCGAGATGACATCTGGGCACGTAATTTAATTCCTATGTCCGATCGTAAATTGCTTGAATGTGGAAACAGTTACGACGCCACCATGGTAAACGGCCTTCAGGCTGTACCCTCCTGGCTGGAATGTGAGGTAGTCTCATCAGATATGGACGCCATAGTGTTTTGACTCGACTGGAATTAACAGACTATAACCATCCTCGTTCTGCCACTCTCGGACTCATGGCTTCAATGTATTCCTTGGGTTGCGTCGCTGCTATCCCGTTCGCCCCCTTTGTCGCGGACAAATTTGGCAGGCGGTATCCAATATTCGTTGGAAGTATAGTCTCCGTAATTGGTGGTATTCTTCAAGGATCTGCTCTAAATTGTAAGTTAGTGACATATCTCGAACTTCTGGGATATTTTTCACGACGTGAATTGATTAGTCACAATGTTCGTCATTGCTCGCTTTATCCTGGGATTTTCCGTTGTATTCTGCATGGTAGCTGCATCTGCTTTGATTGGGGGTGTGTCGATGCGATTTTATATCGCCAATCCATTCATTAAACTATGCAGAGCTTTCTCATCCCAAGGAACGAGCTATCGTGGGTAGTCTTTTCGCTGCTTCTTATTATGTCGGTAAATCGTCGTCGTCGTCAACTGAGTGGTCACTCTAAGTTAATTCACCCTAGGTGCCATCCTTGCTGCTGCCGTGACCCTTGGGACTTTTACCATGACTAGTAATTGGGGGTGGAGAATCCCGTCTTTTCTGCAAATAGTGCCTGGACTCCTTCAAGTCTGCTTCATCTGGTTTATCCCCGAATCTCCTCGCTGGCTCGTATCCAGGGGAAGGGATAGTGAAGCCTTGAGTATTCTTGTCAAGTATAATGCAGAGGGAGATGAAAATTCGGAGTTCGTCCGCGCAGAGTATGCTCAAATCGAGCAGACACTCGAAGCAGGACAGGTAATTGCACAGATGAACCACAAACAGGTATTCTCGACACCAGGCATGCGAAGGAGGATCATTATTGCAATATTCCTTGGTCTGTGTGACCCATGGAATGGATCCGCACTGATATCGTAAACTCTACCTTTGTCTATGGTATCTGGTGTTGTCCGCTCATCTTACTGACAGGCATTTCCTTTCCCCGATCTTGGACAACATCGGCATTCATGATAACCCAACGAAGAATATTGTCAACCTGGCCAAAGCTTCTTGGAAATTGGTTAACGGTACACTCATTGCATTGATCGTGCCTCGATACCCTCGACGCAACATGTATTTGGTGAGTGATGCTTTCGAACTACTTCTATTCTCCTAACCATGCATAGGCCTGCACCATCTCTCTGTTTATTGTACTCCTGGCTTTTACTGTAGCCAGCGCAGACTATTCTCTCACTCAAAGAAAACTGTCTGCTCAAGCGGTACTAGCGTGAGTGTCAAGTTCGATGAAAACGTTGTGTTTACTATCATTCACACTGCACGTTCTGTAGTCTCGTCTTTTTACACAGTCCAGCTTACAACCTAGCGTTCGGCTCCTTGAACTGGAGTGAGTATGGCACCAGAATTGTAATTTTTGTGCGACACCATGAACTTAAATGTAAACAGATTTCTTGGCGGAGATTTTCCCTTTCCATGTCCGAGCTAGCGGAATCGCCTTGTATCAATGGTGGAACCGTGGTGGAGGGTTCATCGCCCAGTTCGTTAATCCTATTGGGATCGACGCCATAGGTACGCCCACGTTTGATATATGTTTATTCCTAGCTAATGGAGCTAATGAACGTTGACCAATAGGCTGGAGATGGTATATCATGTAAGCGTTGGCTTTTGGCATTTATTGAGGTACGCTGAAACGTTGCAACGACAGGTACTGTGTTTGGAATGCCTTTCAGGTTGCGTTTGTCTACATCATGTTTCCGGAAACTTCGGGTCGTACGCTCGAAGAGCTGGCATTTTGTAAGTGTAACAAATCATTCTCGAGGGGTATAATGATGTTTATGATCTGGTCACAATGCTCGGACAGTGTATGAAGAGGATCGAGAGGCGCTGAGGCATGGCGAGGCTGAGCGGCTACGTGACCATATGGGAGTTGACGCATACGGCGCTATGGAGGGTCATCCAGGAAGGAACGTCAGCGGTGAGCAGAGATGAGGCGATCTGTGTATGATATCAATACATTTATTCTTCATTGAATTCTGCTCGAGTTGTGAAGAATGAAAACCAACTAACCGATCACTGAATGTATGCTACAACGGGCGCTGTTTAATCAATGCATTGCAAGCTGGTAGCCATAAATCACTCAGAAAAGTCATTGGAACTAATTGCATCGTGCGGAATTCATTAATGAAGTCATACATGTATGTCAAGTAAAAATATGGTGTCAATTATTCCCGTAATGTCGTTCGGTTTACATCCCATGGAGCGCGCTGGGTGCCGAGCCTGGACATGACACACTACGTTTCCGTTCGGCCTCTCCAGCGTAAATCAAAACGGGGGCTAGGAGTGACTCCGACGCTATGTGGAGCGAAGTAACCATCTCCGAGTCTCTCTGCCTCAGGCTGCCTTTCTCTTTCTTGGCAATCATCTCGGGAACGAAAAAGGTCTCCATAAAAGAGATCGGCGATATGAGGGTGATAATTATCTGTGACCAATCCTGTCAACCCAGACACTTCGACCGCTTGGGTTCCGTGAGGCATTTTAGTTTCCCCAGACTGAGGCATAGTTTCCTGTACTTTGTTTCACTGCATTCGATCCACAGACATGCGAGATGGAACGTGTTGTGAGCATGGAATGACAAAGAATGTAGAGGTATACGCTCTGAAGAAGACAGGTGAACAGTAGGGGAATAAAGGATTGCACTTGGAAGTATTGGTGTTTTGCCACTGGAGCAAGCATATCTTGAATCTCGATCACAGGAACAGTGCGGTGTGGTTGGCTCCGTCCCTTCCCGCAATGCCTCCTTGGAGCTTGAGCGTTTGAACCCTGTACATTCTTCCCAACTTGAACTCTCCCCCCAGGCTCCCTTGAAACCCTGAAAGTTAGAGTGTGGGGTTTCTCAGTGACTCGATAGGTAGTGGCTTAAAAAAAAGCACTTCCAGGATGGGTTCCTCACACTGGCACTGTTGACGATGTCCTCCATTCCTTCCTTTCCCCGCTTCTATGCAATCGAGGACATAGGTTACTTGGTAGCTGTATTCACTTGTGACGAGAACGTAGGCCCGGGTGTTGCAATCTGTTTCTCTTCAAATCTGAAAAGACGGCACACGTGACGTTGGTGCATGACGACACTGTTGCCGACTTGTGCCACGAGCTCGTTCGTGAACGGAGTGGAGGACATGACGCTAAAATGTAACGTGTAGCTTATTTCGTACACCAGAATTTGATAGCGGGGTAGCAGTCTCCCGTTCCATCCATGAAGGAAAAAGTTATGGAAAGCGGTGCCAGAGACAAAATGTTGGATGCCGACATGACTCATATCTACCATGTGCGGGGCTGTAGACTTCGTCCTCCGATTTGTCGAGAAAACCTAGTTGGTGTCAGCTCATGATACGAGTCCTTCAATGGAGTAGCGGAGCATCGGGAAAGCGGCTGGATGGCATGCTTTGACTGGTACTGTACTGGACCCCGGGTAGTAGTGTTGATCGAGCGAGGAATACACTGCACAACGGGGAACCCGCAATCTGTATGTACGAATAAATGTGGTCTTCGAATGATCCTCCCGAGCACTGCCAGTGGACCTGTCGGAAGCGGATGACGGAAGCGGACGAGATCGATCGACGTGTACTACCTCTTTGAAACACTTCCCTCACACTCGCGGTGACAGCTGCTTCAACTCTACGTTCCACAGTTTCATTGACGATAGTACGCTCACGCTCGCAATTCAGATATGGCGACAAACGAGACCGGTGGTTTTGAAAACATCCGAGAGAAATTTGGCCGCTTCAGGATCCTTATCATTGGGCACGCGAACGCTGGAAAGTCGACCATTCTGCGCGCAATCTGTAACACTACCGAAAACCCGGAGGTCTATGATGGAGAAGGCAGCAAGGTACGCGGCTGGTTTGATATGTATATATACCATGGATGACTGGCTTACTGACCGATGCGACTAGATCGATCTGACCCAGGTCGAAGGATCCATGGGGGTGAGTATCACTCTCCATACTAAACTCGGACATGATATACTGTACATCTTCACCAATGCACCTAGTGTGGATTGCATGACATTGAGAATGAATTGATTTTTCGGAGCAACGACAAATTTGTTTTCCATGACTTGCGGGGCTTCGAAGCGGGTTCTGCAGAAGAATTCCAACAACTGAAGGAATTCATTGCTGATCGTACAAACACGGCATCTCTCAACAAACGGATTCATGCTATCTGGTAATGTTTTTCGGATCAGTAGTGACTCTAAACTTGAACAGGTACTGTATCCCAATGGACAAATTGGGTCGGGCAATCCAACGTTCCGAGGAAATGTTTTTTGATGAGTGTGATACCAGAAATGGTAACACAGAGTTCATTCTTGGCAAGGTTTTTTTGAGCTCACCATTTGTCCAGTACCTGTTATTGTGTTGTTCACTAAGTTTGATGCATTACTGGCTGTAGCCATGGGTAAACTATCCAGGAATGACCAAAAGCTACCACAAGAGGAGAAGGTGGCCAAGGCACATGAACTTATAGATGGGATTTTTGACAATGCTAATGTATGGGGTCGTCTATGTGAATTGAAGTATGCACCAAAATATAGGGTTAAGATTGGAGGTATTTATTCTATTATCTGACAAATGATTTAGCTCATGAAATTTGTGTGCCACATACAAGGGATGCACAACTCAAATCAGGGATGTGACATGTTATTGGAAAATACAGCAGGAGCTTTGAATGAGGATGCTTTGCAAATGTTATTCATCAGTGCCCAAGAAACAAACATTGCACTGTGCATTAGATATGCAGTTCAAGAGTAAGTACAACTGGAAGCTGAATATTCTCAAGAGGCTAATGTGATACTGTGACAAGTGTCATACATGACATAGACAAGCTGCATCAGTCCACACTTCCTGTACACCAAATGAACATTATAGATAACAGAAAGCTAGAAAGATGGTTTCCACATTTTTGGGTGAGTTGCAGCTACCCTATGATGGAGCTATACATTGAAATTGAATGTATCCTATTATTTTCATCCCACTGATGGAATTAGACAGTGAGTTGTGATTCCAGAAAATGTGTAAAAATTGTTTTCACATATATCATTTCATTCTACTGTGGAAATGATAGTATGTAAGTTACAGATTATGGAATGTGGCAAAGAGTGGTGACACCATTGATGTCATGTCCATCCATTCTCTATTCTGTTTTGTAAATGACAGGATGTGAGTTGTGTATTGTGGCACAGAGAGTGGTGATGCTAATGATTCCATATTCCTCTATTCTCTCCACTTTGCTCTGGAAATGACAGTTTGTAAGTTGTGCATTGTGGCACAGAGAGTGGTGATGCTAATGATGCTATGTCCATTCATTCTCTATTCTGCTCTGGAAATATCAGGATGTGAGTTGTGTATTGTGGCACAGAGAGTAGTGATGCTGATGATGCCATGTCCAATCATTCTCCATTTTCTCTGGAAATGACAGTATGTGAGTTATGTATGTATTGTATCATAGAGAGTGGTGGTGCTAATGATGCCATGTCCATTCATTCTTCATTCTGCTCTGGAAATGACAGTTTGTGAGTTGTGTATTTTGGCACAGAGAGTGGTGATCCCAATGATGCTATATCCATTTATTCTCCATTCTACTCTGGAAATGACATGGAGTGAGTTGTTTATTGTGGCACAGAGAGTGGTGATCATGATGATGTTATGTCTATTCATTCTCCATTCTGCTCTGGAAATGACAGCCTGTGAGTTGTATATTGTGGCACAAAGAATGTTGATCCTGATGATGTCATGTTCATTCATTCTCTATTCTGCTCTGGAAATGACAGTATGTGAGTTATGTATTGTGACACAGGTGGTGATCCTGATGATACCAACATTGTCTATTTATTCTCTATTCTGCTCTGGAAATGACAGTTTGTGAGTTGTGTATTGTGTTGCAGAGAGTGGTGATACTAATGATCCCATGTTTCTTTATTCTCCATTTTGCTCTGGAAATGAAAGGATGTGAGTTGCATATTATGGCACAGAGAGTGGTGATCATGATGATACCATGTCCATTCATTCTCTATTCTGCTCTGGAAATGACAGCCTGTGAGTTGTGCATTGTGTATTTGTAGTGCAGAGAGTGGTGATCCTGATAATGCCATGTCCATTCATTCTTTGTTCTGCTCTGAAAATGACAGGATGTGAGCTGTGTACTGTGATACAGAGAATAGTGATGCTAATGATCCCATGTGCCTTTATTCTCCATTTCACTCTGGAAATGACAGGATGTGAGTTGTTTATTGTGGCACAGAGAGTGGTGATCATGATGATGCTATGTCCATTCATTCTCCATTCTGCTCTGGAAATGACAGGATGTGAGCTGTATATTGTGCCACAGAGAGTAATGATCCTGATGATACCCATCCATTCATTCTCCATTTTTCTCTGGAAATGACAGTGTGTGAGTTGTGTATTATGGCACAGAGAGTGGTGATGCTGATGATGCCATGTCCATTCATTCTCTATTCTGCTCTGGAAATGAAAGTTTGTGAGTTGTGCAATGCAAAGTTTAGAATGTACCAGAAAGTGGGATCCTCACTATTTCAATTGATTATTCAATCTGCTCCATTATCAACAGTTTGTGAGTTGTACATTGTGGAACATTTTTAACAGTAGTAATACTAATGACTCCATATTTTTATTCTATTCATATATACATAATAGCAAGTGAGTCATAGATCATTTAACAAATTTTTCACATAATCATCCAATCTACTCATTTCTTGCTGCTTGCTTTTGGTTATAGAATGTTTGTTCCTTATTCCATTATTAATTGACTATTACATATTTTCAATTTACTTTCATCCCAATTTATTCAGCTGGTGAGCTTTCCATCACTATACTACAATACAATTGTATTGTTCATATCATTTATCTTATTTCATTTCATTTAAAGACTGTGAGTTATGCTTTACCAATGACATCATTGTAACATTCCCACTCTTTTTTGCTCATTATAGCAGGTATATCATGGAGTATGGTCAAGCATTATTATACTGATGATAAATGTTTTGAATTTATCATAGATGGTAGGCAGTTGATTTCACTCTTTTCTGTTTACTAAGTACTTTATAATTTCAAGGCTGTAAGTTGTCATATATTCTTTTTGGTATCATATACATATTTTACATTGTGCTTAAAAACTATTTTCTCAGGATGTAAGTTTTACTGCTATTGGAACATTGTTTTAATATCTGATCAATAATTGGATCAAGACTGTAAGTGTTTATTGTACCAACCCATTTTGATCTTTATATTCTTGATTTGTAGATGGTGAATTTGTGTTACGCGAAGCGTAATAAAGTGTTCAACACCAATGACAAGAATCTCATGAAGAGTCCATTGAGTCAAAGGTTTGAATAACAGATGAAGTTCAATGAGTCAGATCTCACTTCTGTATGACAATGGTCTCGTGGGGGAGCAAGTGACACTTGATTGCATAGAACTAGCTGCAGTACACCATCGTGCTACAAGCAATATTTATAAGAGTACAAAGGGAGCATGGACCAGGCTGAGCTCATAGCAGTGAAAGAGAGAAATAACAAAAAGGAAGGCAAGAGAATGGGTCAATAAGAGATAAGCGACATGAGGTCAGATTGATAAGAGATAAGAAAAATGATCGGTTAGAAGCGTGATAGGTTAGAACAGAAATACCACGAGGAGAGATGGAACCCTCCGTAACCATCGACATAAGTAGAGAAAGGCGTGTATGAAAAAGAATGCGAGACAGTCATAGTGGTGAAACCTTGCCTTTCAACCTCGATTGTAACAATTTATTGTCATGATTTCCTGATGAAGTTTGTTCATACACATATTTTAATTCAACTTGTCATTGTTAGATTGTTCACAATCAAATGGTATGTATATTAACTCTGTTGTCCTTTTGTTATGACATTTTATTATTCAGTCTAATATTTGGACTAATCAATCTTCCATTTTGAAGTCTAAGAGTATTGTAAATTTCTTATCAGTTTTATTTTGCATTAAAATTAAATTGGAAATTATAGGTGAATCTGGATACTTGGCAGCAAATCCTTTTACATGTTATTGGTATATTCATTATTCAGATTTCTTTTTAAACAAAAAACAAAATGAAACAAAATATTTGATTAATTTAGACACACTACTCATTCTGGATCATTCATTCTATCTTTTCCATCAAAAGGATTCTCAGCCTGTTCAATCTACTGCTCAAAAATACAAGGAGTCAAACATACACAAGAAGGTGAAGTCAGCTATGAAGGAGGTTTTCAATAAGTATGGTAAAGCATCCAAAGAAGAGAAGGTAGGAATGATTTTAAATGTCATCTTTCAGAACCAGATGAGTATGTGAAGACTATCTTCAAATTTTCCTCTAATAATCATTTACACAGAAATTTAATGAACTACCTTTCTGGCTTGAAAGTCAGAACATCATGTTGTTTTGATGAAGAAAAGTTTATCACAAAAGAGCAAAGAGAAATATTTGAAACAGCCAAGAATGTATAGTCCAAAACATATACCATGTTACATCTCCACATGTGAATGAAATTTTGTATGAAGAGATGGAACAAATGTAACAGTGCATTTGCATTATAACCTTCTATCTAAAGTAAGCAGGAGTCCACATTTCATTCCAACTAAATGAAGCTTGATAGAGCCACTGGGAGGATGTTCAAGTCAGGCACAATAGTTATTGTGACAAAACTCCTGCAAGGTGCTGTCTAAGTCTTTAAGTCGAT
>JBBPRP010000783.1:0-10623 GCA_038093135.1 Leccinum longicurvipes
CGGGAGGTACGGTTCGAAGACAACATCATGTCGGAGCCTGCATGGGACAGGCAGTCAACGTCGAGTGACTCGTCTCTCGATCCGCCAGTTGTGCTTCCGCGACCAGGGAATTTGAAGATAAATGGTACGCGTTGATTTTGCGTTCTACACATAGATTGACCTCATGATTTACTACGCAGGTATCAGTAAATTACCACGTTTTTCGGCTCTCAGGCGCCCAGCCCGAAAATGGTCCAACGGGCAAACGAATCATGTATCCCCACGCGGATACAACCGACGTTCGAATGGAACTCCTACGCCCTCACCGTCATACCATTGCAGATCCTGCTATAATGATCACTGCGAGGAACCGACGACGACTACATGTGGTCACTTGTTTTGTTACGAGTATGTGTGACCTCGAATGATCTCCTCTCTACCAGCGTTCTAAAACTGGATGCAGGTGCATTTCTACAGCGATTATGAAAGACCCGCACTGCCCTGTCTGTGAAGCACCAACATTGCTGTATTGCCTCTTCCGCATTGATACGTCGGCTTGAGCATGGAGCGGTAAATCACTTCGAGTTCTATGTAATTCTGCTGCTATTTTTTCGTCACAATAACCTGTATTTTGACTGTATGTTCGTACTTGATGTCGATTTATGAATTGTATGTAAGCTTCCCTAGTCTGGTTAGTCCTAAGACTGCTCGATATTTTCTAGCAGTAGCCTTTGCCGAAGCGGCTGTCAGTGAGCAACTGTCTCTGGCTTGCAGTGATCACACCAAACCGAGTCCAGTCTCCATATCTACTATGATCTCACGACCCAGACTTCGAGTGCCGGAACTTGAACAAAGGACGATGTTCATGCCGTGCAAAACTAACTTTTAATACGAAGTTCGACCCAGACTTTTGTCAACTTGGTCATTACGCCGATAGCGTCCAGAGGTCGAGTCCAGCTGTGCAATCAAAAATTAACGGATTCTCCTATGATATTTGCAAGACGATATCCTTAAGCCATACCAGTCACATACTTCGACGATCTAGAAGCCACGTTTACGAAGCACCGGCACACTGGTGCTAGTGGTCAGTCTGCAAGAGATTTTATGATATTGGTGAGTCTGTCTCCGGTTAAGTGATTTCACCGAATCGCTGGCAAGTCATCCGACTTATCCTCTGTATCAAGACCGTACACACTCGCCTAGTTAGTAAAGAACATCGGAAAGTCGACGTATTTCATGCAGCCCTTGGCAGTGTGGTACTCTTCATTACGTCGTAGGCCAAGCCACGGTAATGTTCGGTCAAAAAATATGGTTATTATATCGAAATCGTTGGATGTGCCTGCGGTGAGCAAATGCATATGTATAGCATGTACATGGGCTTTTAGGTGACATCGGTGGTCATTCTGGGACATATGACCGATTTCCTCATGGAAAGACCGGACAGATTAGTACGTGTGAGCGGTGCTACTCACCCGCTTCGTTCCAGATCCCGGTGGAGCACTTGTTTCGAGGCATGACAAATTAGCCCTGGGGATGATGAAGACCGTCGTACTATCTTCTCGAACGTGGGCTTGACATGACCTGTGGTTGATCTGCCATTATCGAGTCGTGCGCTGTGCGAGGAAAGTAGGAAAGTGCGTTTAGAAAGAACACGCATCTCCACATCTCCCCGGCATTACTACTCTCTCTGTTGGTAAGTATATTATACTTGTTCAGATCTAGCATCGCGTACGGGGTACGGTGGATCTATGATAACTCACTAATTTATTCTAATCAGTCAGCGATCCTGCGTGCGGTGGAGTCAGGATAACTTCCCGACGAACGTGTCCGAAGATGATCGGTTGGCATGTCCGCAATGTGTGGATGGAATCCAGGGATGTGTATAGTCGAGATGGCAACAACTTGAAGGTCTACGAGGTTAACTTCGAAGTTTGAACCGTGCGAACCGAAACTGCTGTGGAGTTCGATGACTCGCTGACTGGTCAACAGGTTACTACCACACTGACCTAGTGCACCAAGACAATGCCTGTCTGTCCCCAGTGTCCAGGACGCTACTTCGTTGACGAAAACGCCATCAGCCTGGTCAGTACTCTCTGCGAAATGCCTCGTCATGGCAACTCATTCCAGTAAATCCGCTCACGACCCCTTATTAGCATAGGCGATCTGGCAAGCATGTCAGCCATCCTTGCGGAAAGTGCAGCAGGATTCTTCAATCCCAACAAGCCCTCGAGCAACATATCGCAGACAAGCATCCCGCCTTCGAATGCCAGTACTGTGATCAAGAGTTCGCTACCGACAACGGTCGCTTGGCCCACGAACGGGCCAAACACCCACCCGCGTTCGAGTGCGAATATTGCGATAAGGAGTTCACCACGGACGCAGGCCGCTTGGCTCATCAAAAGGCCAAGCACTCGTCCATGTTTGAGTGCAAATACTGCAATCAAAAGTTTACTACCGACAACGGTCGCTTGGCCCATAAACAGGCCAAACATCTCATGTTCGAGTGCGAATACTGCGATGAGGAGTTCGCTACGCACGCAGGCCGCTTGCTTCATCAAAAGGCCGAACACTCGTTCAAGTGCGAATACTGCAGCCGGGAGTTCACCACAGACGAGAGCCGCTTGGTTCATCAAAAGGCCGAGCACTCCTTGTTTAAGTGTCGCCATTGTGACAGCGAATTCAAATCCGAGAGTGCTCGCCGGCAGCATCAAGATGCAAAACATACTAGGTCCAAGTGTACGCTCTGTTCTCAAAGCTTCGTCGGGGTGGATGCACTCCGGTCGCACGAGAAAACTCCGCATTTAAAGTGCAACTATTGTACAACAATGCTTTTTACCCAACCCTCAAAGACTGCGCATGAGGTGTCCTGTGGTCACAACCCTGCCAATTGTATCAAGCTCCCCACCTCGACGCTTTTCTGTCGTCCTCTGCGGCATGGTTCGCAGTCATCGAGCGACACAGGATCTACGGAAATTACTGAGGAGGAGAGGTCAGCATCTACTTCCGCCAAACACACAGATGAAGGATCGATGTCACTCGCTTCTCCGTCTCATTCGTCAAATTCGTCGTTGGGTAAAGAAATGTTCCACTCGGCAAGTGGAGTAACCCCTACAGACGGAGCCAGTGAGGTAGCTCTCGACGAACAGCCTCTTCGCTGCGAACGTGGCACGTGCTCAATATGTCCCCAGCTGTCGAGTCCGGACAAACCCGTACAGGATGATATAGGAAGTGTTGTCTCTTCGGAAAACTACCAGGGTGGTTCTACGGATTGCCAAAACTTTATGTTCCGGTGCATGTTTTGCATGGAGCTCTTTGATAGCGAAGAGGCCTCACAAGGTCACATCTGTGCTACTCGTACCTCTATGCTTCGCCCGCACTGCCCGGTGTGCTACTCTCAGTTCGATGACGTTTCCTTACTTCAAGAACACCTGGAAGGCCTTCAATCGGTGTCGTGTCAGTTCTGTCTGACTCGTTGTTGCTCGGATGAGATGATGCAGGATCATCTGCTCAGTCATCCGACGTGCAGCAAGTGTGGCAAATCTTTTGCCGATGATCTTGCCCTTTGCGCCGTAAGAATTTGCATCAACAATGGTGCCGTTTACTGATATGGTATCTATCCAGCATGTGGAATCGGACCACCCAGCTGTGGTCTGTTGGGATTGCGATGGCATCGTCGTAGAGCATAGCGCTCTTGAGTTGCACTATGCGGACTCCCCGGCGCACCCATCGTGCGTGTTCTGCGGTCTGGGGAAGCGAAATTCGGCCGAGATGGAAGAGGTTTGTATAATTAACATGCTGTTGGGATGACCGCATTTATTGTCTCCCTCCGCAGCACATCAAGCACGCGCACCCAGGTGCGGAGATAGAGCAGTACCCTGAAAGTAAAAACGTGAGTGGCAAGTCGTAGCTTGGCACCGTACTAACGGATGTGTAAAATTAGGTGAGCCTCGACGCCGAGTCTCCAGATGAGGAAACTCCCGGAACTAGCCGGGATGATACCATGCGAAACTCTTGCGAGGGACTTGATTGCACCCCTGTGGTGGCGGTTGTCGGTGGAGATGAGATCCACAACAGCCCATCACAGACAGAGTCCTCCCTTTCTTCGTCGTCCCGACGACCCATGCCACCCGGGGTTGAGAGTGTAAATGAGGTGGCCACCAATGCGCTTGGGGCTGACAGAGAGGAGTCGACGGATGTTGGCACACGCCTATATGTGCCTCCCTCGCCAGCGCCGTCTGAACATGGTAGCAATGTCAGTCAGGTGCGGTTACACGCGTCTGGAATAACCCACACGGCTGTCAACAACGATACCCGACCTCCGTCTCCCGTATCCACCGTGTCTGCCGAGGCATTTTCGGATTTAAGGTATTGCCCACTTTCGCCGCATCGCGTAGAAACGACCAACTGACGCTGAGGCAGTAATAGCACACAAACCTCGTCGACGACGTCTAGCCATTCAATCGTGTTCGTTTCGGCCGATGGGATACCCGACTATATCCGGGAGAACCGCGCGATGTTGGTAGCCACCAGTGCGGGTTCGCCTTCATCGGGCCGAACTCCGCTTCGACTTCCTTCGTGGTCTTCCCTCGATTCTCTGGAGATGATCGGACGTACAGCTGACGAGGGAAGCGCACCAACCTCGGATACGATCCTACCACGACAACCGCATGCAAGCGGCCCGGGACACCGTCTTCATTGTCGGATCTGTATGCGGGATCCCTGCGAGGACATGACTGCTACTATATGCGGCCATTTGTTTTGTAAGAGGTACGTTCTCTCGTTGTGGACGTGGCGCCACTGGAGGATGAACTCCTTTTCCTTTTGTTTATGGTAGGTGCATCACGCAGGCCGTCGTCGCAAAGTCGGAGTGCCCTGTCTGCAAGAGCGCAACGTTGCTGTATTGCCTCTTCAGGCTCGATCTATCAATCTAGGTCCGAGAATACGCCATACGTTCCGTGTGGTGTCGAGGCGTTGTCGCCAACATCTAGGGCAATTCCAAAGGGGGATTGTCCAACTGTCTTAGCTTGGTAATGATCTTGCTTCGATCTTGAGAAAACCTTGTTTCTTTTCTCCGTATGGACTCGTTGTCGCCGTGTAGATCATGTTGAAAGTCCCCTGTATCATGTTATCACCCGTCCTCGTCGTATGCTGTATCTTGTGGGTATCGTGAACCCCGAATTTGATCATTATCATTTTCCGTGCTTCCATGTTCCGTTCCAGATTTGAGTCACCCGGCCCAAGTGTACGTCCCCGCGTGAGTCAGGCTGATGTCACGCAAATTTTGATTGAGGGCATTTAGCTAGGTACGTAATACTAAGAGTACATTGTTAGAATCGAGGCAGTGCTAGTGATCCTTGGCAAGAAATCCCAAAATTCGTTGCATAATTATGAAGGAACGGATAACGGGGCAGGGTTCACCCCTCCAAAAACATCCGTAAGTATTGTGATCCAGGGCTCCGAGTAGACTCGTCAAGGAAATAGGGTAAACGATCAGCGCTCATGGGGTGAGGATATTACATTTTTAACTAGCGGCGCCGGCCACTTCTGTTTGCGAATCCTTCTCCGCCAAGCTACCACTGGTGGTCGTCTGGTTAGATTCTTGAGCTTCGCGTCGTTCGCGTTTTCTCTTTCCGTTCGCCGATTCCCATCCAAAGACTGTCGTACGTCCCTGTGAACAAAAATAGATGATTAAACTTTCCGTGTTGCTCAAAATTAGGACTTACCTCTCTATACTTGTAGTAGACGAGGGCGACCATGACGGCCAACCAGTAAAACACGTACGAGAGCACGCTGCCCACTGATGCCGGCGCGATCAATGACGTGATTAAGAGGGAAAAATAGACGAGCCTTACGTGTCGCGCTGTTTTCCCAGCCAAGGACAGCATTGAATACGGACCAGCCACCCGACTCGGTGTTGCAACAGTCAAAGTGCCAAACATTTCCACGAACGTCATACGACCCGGGACCGCTTCCTCCAGCGTCGTCAGAAGAACCGCCAATGAGCTTGATGTAGGCATTTTGCTGGAAGGACCAAACGGCTTTCGAAAAAAGACCGGCACCGATGAGCAAGATAAAGTTGGTCATGCAAATGAGGAATATTTTGAAGGCTGTCGATTTATTTGGATTAACGATCAGAGCGGGAAAGATGCCCGAGGAGATACTCGCTTGTTCGGCTACCAATTTGGTAGATGACGAACCCGCACGTAAGACCACAGATGATGCCGACGATGGTGGCGATGGGTATGGATGTGGCAGGTTCCGCGAGGGAAACGCCGCCAACGAAGACGACTGCTTCTAGACCTGTCGATTGTTGAAAGGCAAGGTCAGGGGGGATAGCATGGTGGGGAAAAATAAATTACCCTCGCGAAGGACGGTGATCATGGGGAGAACGAAGAGGACCCATTTTCCTGTTTTAGAGTCTCGATCTTGGTCTGAAAAAAAAACGTGAGAGGACGAGTGAAACATTGAAGGGGTGCCTACGTTGACCGTTGAACGCGTCCTGAAGCTTGATGCGCCACTTTGTGCGTGAATTCTCCATTTTAAGCATGGTAACACCCATGGCGAAAATCATGACGGAAGCAATCAGCTCGAATATACCTGAAAGCGCGTGGGCACTGGGGTTCCGATGGAATGCACAGAGGTATGTATACCTTCCCATAGTTGTTCCGAGTTTGACCAGAGATTTTTCGCTTGAGTGAACCAAATGGCGATGAATGCCGCGCCGATAGCCACGGCGATAACCAAGCCGACGAGGGCGCCAATGATGATCTGGGGGGCTGCTGGTCAAGGTAAGACGCGCGTGAGGTAGACGAAGACATGCCTGCAGCTTCAGCTTTCTGAGGGTGCGTGGGGTGACGGCGGGGGGGTTGGGTAGAGGAGGCGAGACAGGTTGGGCATCGGCATGCAAGGGGAGGAGAGCGCTGTCATTGTGGAGGATTTGGTCTACGAGACTGAGGAGGACGGAGATGATGAGGGCAGCCTCGAGAGACTCGCGGAAGACGACGAAGAAGATGGTGACAGAGAAGAGGTTCTGCATGATCGCCAAGGTGGGTCCAGTACTCGGCTCAGTTAATATAAAGTTACGGACGTGCAGGGATAATCTGATAAAAATTCCCATTCCCATGGCGTGATCTAATCTGATACGCTCGCGCATCGCGACAGGCACGGCGTCTCAGGAACATCCCTGATTCGATTCGAAAGTAGATCTCGTTTATCTGATAATCACACACATAACCTACCCAGGTTCATATATCCTTCCTCCTTCCTGCGCTTGGTTTTCTCGGCCCCCTCTCATGCTCGCATTATTTCTCTCTCTTCTCCCTTTTGCTCCCTTTGCCCTCGCCGGCATCCAGGAATTATGGTGGAATGTCACCTACGTCCAAAACGCAAACCCGGACGGTCTCTTTCCCCGCCGTGTCGTAGGCATCAACAACACATGGCCGTACGCGCTCCTTATCTCACACGAACCGGTGTCACGGTGTCCTCATCTCTTTCCGCAGGCCACCTCCGCTCTCCGTCAACACGTCCGACTCTCTCCTCGTCCACGTTACTAACTCTCTCGACGCGCCGACAACGCTCCACCACCATGGCATGTACTTCAACTCCTCCAGCTGGTTGGACGGTGCTCTCTCCGTCTCTCAATGGTATGCTTCTGTCCAATTTTGTCAACTCACTCGTCACGTGATTCACAGTGGCATCCCTCCTGGGCAAACTTTTGATTACCTTGTGCCCATAAACTCCTCTGGACAACACGGCACCTACTGGGCTCATGCCCACTCATACGTAGGCACCGCATCCTAGTCCTTTTTAAATGCTAATTTTTTTTTTCAATCAGGGCCAATATGTAGACGGCTTCCGTGGCCCTCTCCTTTTGCATCCATCCAACGAAACATACCAGTATGACGAGGAATTCACCATAATTCTTGGTGATTGGTATCATCAGGAACACGCCGAGCTGTTACCGGGTTTCCTGAGCATCAGCAATCCTTTCGGCCTCGAACCTATTCCAGGTAAACCTTGTTTTTCAAACCACATCCACTTTTTGACGCATGTACTTGTTTAGACGCCGGCTTGATCTACTTTGCACAGGACTCAACATACTTGCCCCCAAAAGCAGGAACCTCGCCGGCACCAGTAACCTCTGCAGTGGGCTTTAACGAGAACGCAACTCTCCCATTTGTTCCTGGTCGCACCTACCGGCTCAGGATCATCAACATGGCAGCATTCACTGCGTTCTACTTTTGGATCGATGGTCATGAAATGCGCGTTATTGAGGCAGACGGTGTAAGACTGACACTGTTTATGCAGCGACCTTTGTGAAGCTAATCATCATCATCATATAGACAGACGTCGAGGAATACCCGACTGATATGATCAGCATCTCTGCTGCACAACGCTACTCTATACTAGTTCAGGCTCGCAACGACTCATCCTCCGACTGGATGATCCATGCCAACATGGACACAACCATGTTCGACACCGTTCCTCCGACACTGCAAATAAGTCTGTACCGCTCTCACCTCATTTTCATCTGTTAACTGAGGTGCACTCAAATAGACGTCACCTCTTCGATCACGTATGCCACTGGGAACAACATAACTGACCTGGGGTCTGTGCAGGACTACCAGATGACCAACGACACAGCGCTCGTGCCGGTCGTACCCGTCGCGCAACCAGTAGCTTCGCGAACCATTGAGTTGGAGATCGTGTTCCAAACCATGGATGATGGCACGAACCATGCCACGCTTAACGGTTATGTTTACAACTCTCCCATCGTGCCTGCAATCATGTCAGCTCTCACTCTTGGCGACAATGCAACAGTCCAAGAGGCATATGGACCATATAGCATCATGCTCAACCATCTCGAGGTCGTCGATCTCCACGTCAAGAACGCCGACACAGGATCACATCCATTGTGCGTCGGTATTTTATATTTCAAATCATGCTGCAGCATCATTGTTAAATTTGCGTTCCAGCCACCTCCACGGTCACAAGTTCCAGATTGTCAACCGTGCTGAAGATTACGAGTCGACGGATCCTTCGTTGAACCCTCCGCTGATCGAGGGGCAAGCAAATCCAATGCGCCGGGACACTATTACCCTTCCAGGCGGCTCGTCGGCAACACTTCGGATTGTTGCAGACAATCCCGGGGCGTGGCTTTTCCACTGTAGGGCTCTCCGATCGCGTCCCATGAGACAGCTTATCGCTTTCGACTAGGTCACATCGACTGGCACTTGTCGTCTGGGCTTGCAGTGCAGTTCATCGAAGCACCACTTCAAATCCAGGAACGAGCCGTTGGACAGTTTCCATCAATCCTATATGAGCAGTGTGCGATGCAAGGTAACCCTCAATCAGGGAACGCTGCTGGACATGCATCTGTGACGGATTTGTCCGGACTACCTTTGGGTCCTTGGCCACAGATAATGGGATGGCAGCCCAAGGGTATTTTAGCCATGACTGGGTGAGTGTGTGCAAGTGCTATAGGACTTGTCTGATGTATTGTCTGCACAGGTGTATACTCACGGCTATCATCGGCATGCTCACTGTGGTTTGGTACACGACGGGGGTCAAGGACAGCGAGGAGGAGATCGAGCAAGAGGTGATGAGGCGCTTGGAGGCCAAGCGAAACCGAAAACGTTTTAGTTTGTTTAAAAAGAAGACTCACTGATAGGCTCACAACCTCGACCGGTCTTGGTATGCTTGCTGGATATCCATAATACTTGTAAATGCCTCGTATGATGAGTATTGACTCATCTGTATTGAATTCACAGTCGGGTACAAAATTGTTGAATGCATCAGGGTCCAATGTGGCGGTTCGTGGGTGTGGTCATTGATGCGGCCTTCTTCATCAGCGTGCCGTTACACACTTTCTCAAGGGTGATCTCGGGATGTTTTTCACTAAGCGTACAGACCTAAATTTTTCTCGCGTTGAACCGTGGGTCGGGAAATTACTTACGAGGATAACTGGGCTTCTTCGTGCCCGGAGTGAAGCCTTCATAATTTATCGTCTTCCTCATCATTTGAATCCTCGTCTTGCTGCGGTCGGCTTTATCCGAATCAAGCCACAGAGAAAATTTAATAGATAGTGACTCCGGAATGTTGCGCTCCTCCCTCTCTTTTCTTCGCCCCCTCTCAACCGCCACTGGTTTGCCTGTCAGCAAGCAGGGCTTGCTCAGAATACGCTCTATGGCCACCGCATCCATCCCCGCATTCGTACGTGCTCGCTGGCTTTGACATCGTGCATATCTGATCATTCTGCAGAACAAGGCTCTGTACGCACCTCTATCGGAGATCGATGCGGAAGTGCAAAATATCATCGACAAGGAAACCTGGAGGCAGTATTCTGGACTTGAACTCATTGCCTCAGAGGTTCGTACTCTTGCTTTTTCTGTTTCCTGCTCTGAACACCATTCAACAGAACTTGACCAGTCGTGCCGTTCTCGAGGCCAACGGTTCGATCCTGACCAACAAGTATTCCGAGGGTCTTCCCGGAGCGCGGTACTACGGTGGTAACGAGTGGATCGACGAGCTCGAAAACCTTTGCCGCAAGCGGGCCTTGCAAGCGTTCAACCTCGACCCCGAGAAATGGGGTGTCAACGTCCAACCTTATTCTGGAAGCGTAAGTTCCGTCCGAGGCGGGTCCCT
>JBBPRP010000784.1:0-10618 GCA_038093135.1 Leccinum longicurvipes
CAAGCAGCTCAAAGGCTCGCTTGCAGCCCTTGCACTCCAATACAGCAAGGTCCCTCCCACGAGCCTCCCAGCCTGTGTCGATACCCCCTCGACCCTCCGAGCTGGATGTCGAAGTCCCGCCGCAACCTTCATCAAGCCAGTCGGCCTCCCCGAAACCTCTACGCGGCCTGGACGCTTACGAACGTGCTCTTTGGAACTGGGTGAATGTTTACAATCTCGACGCGTTCTTGCAAGAAGTCTATTCATATTATGAAGGGAACGGAATCTACTCGATAGCCCTTGCCCGTGGACTCAACATCCTGTCAGCACTTATCCTATATTCTCGGTGTCAGGACTGACAGTGAGCACGCAGAACAGTTGGGTTTGTCATCGCTTTCTCGACATTCTTGTTGGGGTGTGTAGATTACAGTCGCATATCCCGTGACAAAGTCTCCCGTCTTTCCGATGCTATTGTTGATCATTGCGTTGCCAAGTCTGTTTCCCCAGATCACAGGCACACAATTCTTCTGATCCGATCATTCTAGGTTCTCCGGTGTCACCTTACTATTCTTTATGCTCTTTGCTGCATTTTACATTTGGCAAATCGTATCATTCGTACTCGAAGTCGTGCGCCTAGTGAATATGTATCACTTCTACACTCATTTACTCCGCATACCAGATGTGAAACTTTTCATCTTCTCCATCATTCACCATGCTTATCATTGATGGCAGGCCGATATTCAAACGATCTCGTGGCCTGAAGTAGTTCGTCGGATAGGTGCCATTCGTGAAGAGAATCCCGTCACAGCCATTTCCTCGGCCGCCAACAGACGTACTGCGACGCCCGCTACTGCCTCCCTTGATGCACATGACATTGCAAATCGTATCATGCGACAAGAGAACTATCTAATTGCGCTATTTAATAAGGAGTTGCTGGACCTCCGCGTTCCTCTCCCCCCTGCATTGAAGAGGATCCTACATCAAGCCGGTGACGAGGGCCAAGGGAGAACACTCACGAAAGTTCTAGAATGGAATCTCAGGTTTTGTTTGATGGAGTATCTTTTTGATCACCAAGGACGGGTCAGGAAGGTGTTCTTGAAGAACAAAAACCGTACCGTCCTGATCCAAGGGTACGCATTCCCGTTGTACGGGTTTCATGTTCCTGACGAGTCAGGTACGCCTTAGTCTGCAGCGGCGACTCATCTTTATGGGCATATTGAATGCGGTTTTCGCACCTTTCATCGTCCTATACATGATCATGTATTCGTTCTTTCGATACTTTGATGTGCGTATCCCTGAGCGAAGCTTTTCCACCGGAAAATTTGACTTTTCAGGGTAGGAATACCGCAATAACCCTTCTTCCATTGGGAGTCGACGTTACACACCTTTTGCACAGTGGAAGTTCCGCGAATTCAACGAGCTGTCTCACTTGTTCACTCGTAGACTCGATGAATCCTATCCCTTGGCCAACATATACATTGGTCAATTCCCAAACGAAAAGGTTGCCATCATCATGCGGTGAGTGCACCATCTGAGGAGGTTACACTTATTAATTTTCGTCCTTGAGGTTTGTTGCATTTGTTGCGGGATCATTTGCTGCCGTGCTCGTCCTCGTGTCTGTTCTGGACACCGAGCTGGCCCTTCACTTTGAGGTCACACCACATCGGACAGTCTTCTTCTACACCACAGTGTTCGCGTCCATTCTCGGTGTCGCGCGGGGGATGATACCAGAAGAGAATAGAGTTTTTGACCCGGAGTTACTTATGACAGAGGTCATCCAGTATACGCATTACATGCCCGATCAGTGGAAGGACCAACTGCACTCAAAGCAGGTGAGCTGAGTAGGTGGACTCGTCATATGCATATTTATGATGCTCTCAGGTTCATCAAGAATTTGGAGAGCTATTCAAGCTCAAGGTTATTCTTTTTCTGCAGGAGATAGTTTCAGTGATAACGACACCATTCGTACTGTGGTTCTCTCTTCCGCCTTGCGCACCTGCTATCGTAGACTTCTTCCACGATTTCACGGTATGGGTTCCCGGTCGCGGATACATTTGCAGTTTTGCAGAATTTGACTTCAAGAGACACGGTAATGTTAAGGTTCGTACGCCTTTGCGTCACGTTTGATGCATGTGCGACTGATAAGTTTGCTCAGTTTGGTGCTCCAACGAAAATTCAGGACGAAAGGATGCTTTCTCGGGAGGGAAAGATGGAGAAGAGTTTCCTGAACTTTAAAGCTGCAAATCCAGATTGGAATCCTTCGGATCCTACTGGTTCTCTTTATCTGAGTCGTATTGCAGATATAAGTGCTCGTCGGCGCACCCTCGTTGCTTCTGGAACTGGTCTAGATAACACGATCTCGCCGAACGATGGCAAGAAAGACCTCACAGAGCGCGCGCAAGAATACGATCGTGCACTCCTGCAAAGCCAGCACGCGGCCGTTCGACGAAGACACGTGGGTGGAGGGAGTGTACTGGCTGGCGGAAGTGGGATGGCAGGGTCGACGACCTGGCAGTCGGCTATGGGGGCATCCACGATGGCACAGACAGCCGTACTTGGTGACTCTCAGGGGAGTATCCTGGCACCTCCTGCGCTCCCCCCGATACAAGACGAGTATCGTGCAGTTGACGGTGGGGTGGACAGCGCGTTGGGAGATTCTTATGTGGACGGCAATGCCAATGGAACCGAGTCACAGCAGGAAGGTGTCAACGATGATGAGATACTGGAAGATGGTGGCGTTCTCGGGCTACTGGCGCAAATATATGCTGCCAAAGGCCCGAAAGGACCTGTACCTACTATGTAGAGCGGGGTGTCGTGATGTTACATTTGATAGATACTCGGAAAGGTGGCGACGAGGCATGTGCATTGCTTAACGAGGGTCATTCCCTTCTCTCTGAAGAATTTCTTGAACACGCTGAACTTTGCCTTTGTTCCCCTCTCCGGGGACGATCTCGCGATCTGTGCGGGTGCCGATGCGAATGTCGGTTCCAATGCGAGAGACGCCATTGGCGTGGACAGCGGTGTGGCAGTCGTAGATAGCCTTGGTGACCTCTGACCATGGACCCTCTGTGTCCTGGTTAGTGACGCGGCGCTCGTATGGACTTGAACGCAAACCTATGTTAGTGCCGTAACCGCTGCGGAGGACGAGCCGTCAACGGGACGGATCGACAGACTTTGGAGACACGTGCTTACTGCATCTGGGGAATACAAGTAGTCAGGGATGCGTCGAAACAGACGATGCGCGAGACAGACCTCGAACTTGAGCCCAGACTTTTCGAGTACATTGTGGCAGAGTGCGATATGCTCAGCTACCTGAGGTGCTGTTTAACGTCGAGCACAGACGGGCGAAGAAAAGGCACGTACGGATGGCTGACTTGTTCCGATTGGGATCAGACAAAAGTCTATCCGGAGGGGTGTCAGCGGGTGATGGTTTGCTACGAAGATCCTCACCTGCGACTGCGTACAAGTCGGAGTCGGACATGACGGTATAGGTCAGAGAGCACGTAAGCAAAGTGCTTTCATTTCACTCGCCATGCCCGCTGCGTCGAGTCTCCGCTCGCGAATTCAGGCGTTCGAGGCCCTCTCGTCCTCGTCGTCCACGACAATGCCCGCCACCTCACAGACCCCAGACATCCTCGTCCCCTCCTCGGATCTCCTCGAGTCCCCAATTTCCCCCGCCGCCAGCTCCTTCCATCCCATCGCTCCCTTTCCTGCTCTCGCCTCCTCCAGCAGATCGCGTTCGCCGTCTCCGTCGACGCCCAGTCTCGCCGGTCAGACTTCTTTGATCGACTTGAAGGACTGGATCGTCGAGGATGGCCCAGTCGAGCCTCCTTCTCCGTCTCGTCACACGCTCATACCTGGCATTCGTAAGCTGAACGGCATTCGCGAGTCGAGCAGAACTCCTTCTCCCTCGAGAAGGCCCACCCCCACCCGTGGCCCTTCGAATTCCTCCACCCCCCTCATCAACTTCGAACCACCCTCGAAGCCGCGGCCCCCACTTCCTCCGCGAAAGCCCTCCAATGTTAACGTCGCCGCTGATCGCGTCTCTACCCAACACTCGGTGTCCGCGGGGACCGAGACCGTCGCTACGCTACGCCCTCCAGGTCGTTCGGACTCTCTCGCGATCGAGCACACCTACCCGCCTGGCCCGCACAAGTTCGGCGCAGGTCGCGTGGGACATGCTCCCGCATCCTCCATTTCCTCTTTTCACTCTGTCTCCCTCTCCTCTGACGGAGGAAATGTTGAAATACATAGTCCCGTCGTCGGCTCAAAACCACCCTCGTTCACTTTCGAAGCGGACAGTAGTATCGCCGATTTTGACACCGCAAGCATCGCAGAATCATTTGAGAACGTTTCAGCTCCGTCAGTGCACAGCCCGTTTGACTGGGAGCAACCCACCACCAAGCCAAAGACTTCTCCAAGGCTTGAGCCACCCAGTATGCCAAATAGAGCAAGTGCAAGGATTGTCCCGGTCGTTCCACCCAAACCGCTCGCCCGCTCAATTTCAACGTCGTCCACTTCCACTGCAACGAGCACGAAAACGCGCCGTCCTCCCCCTCCACCGCCCCCCTATCAACCACGCTCTCGACCCTCTTCCTCCAGGGCTTCGGTCGTGTCCACCTCCGCATCCACCTCCGACCGGTCTTCTATCCTCAGTAACGCTACTACGACATCGCGAACGAGTACCAGCACAAGAAGCAGCGCACAGCCAGGAACCGGTGTGAAACCGTCACCTCTTCTTAGGCCGACCCCCGTCCCTTCCGCCGCCCGGTCTCGGTACGAATGTCTCTTTGACAGTGCCGTCAAGGGTCGGCGAAAAGCGGTGGAGAAGAAACAGAAAAGCAAGCTACTCGCCCCGCCATCTCTCCCCGCTCAAAAAGGCCGACAGGCTGGATGGCGCGATTTGTCTGTAGACTCAGTCGCCGATCCAGAAAACCATCTCGATTCGCATTTCGAAAAACGGGCTGACGAGAGCGATAACGAGGAGCAGGAGGAGGAACCAGTTGGCCGCGAGGAGAGGTTGAACGGGCGGATCATCAAGTACATATGGAGTGCCTCCCACCTTGATCGCAAAAAGCTTGGGAGTATATGGTAAGAGCAAGATAGATCGTGACTTTGCTGTCGAACTCAAAGGATTTTCAGGAATGACTGCGATCCCCAGGGTACTGGATCCATCGACCGCGACACCTTCGTCAGGGGCATGTGGCGAATCGACGAGGAGCTTCGGAGGACCCAGTTAGCTCGACGTACTTCGGCGCTCAGCGCAGCCTCATCCCAGCGGATCCCTCACCGCCCATTTTTACCTCGATCACAAAGTGTAACGCGATTGTTGATATGAGGACAGTTTCCTCCCTCACGGGATAGTGATACCCTGTTTCGAAATACCCTATTACACGACTGATTGTAGCCATTTCTGTTGCTGTTCAGTAACTTGTTTCTATCCCTGTCCCGCGCTTCATCGACTTCAGCCACGGTACATTACGAACGTGTACATGGTTAGTTCGCGGGCAATATCTGCCTACAGCAACGTACACTTGGGCTTGGGAATACTGATGATCCAAAATACGCATGGAAAGTTTACACCTCCGGACTTCCTTCTCTATCTTCCCCATCCCACATTTTAAATAGGGTCTGCGCTAGCGCTTTACCCAGAGCATAGGCCAAAGGAACCGGAACAGCGTTACCAATTTGGCGAAGTTGCTAAACATGATTGGTTTAAGCGGAGTGGGACGATGCGCAGACGTTGAACACGTACGTCTGCTATGACTTTCGCGGGAGAATCGTTAACGGACAGGAAATCATAGTGGTCGGGAAATCCTTGGGCTCGAGCACACTCTTGAACGGTGAGAATCCGTTTTTGCTAAGAAAGCGTCGTCATCCATCTGGTTTCTTTTTTTCCCGTCTTATAGATGGGAAACTCACGGACGGGTGGAGGACCTCCCCGCCTTTATTGTTTGGCTGGGCGGTGGTCAGCGCAGTTGCAAACACATGATTGACGTCGAGGCGCCTATAAAGAGCTGCCAGGAAATGGTGAAGATGCAGCGATTGAGATGTTCAGAACAAGAACATACACTGATACTTCGTCTCTGCGTTCTTTCGCTTTGCAAGTTCCATCCGCAGCTTTGCCGGTAGACCTGCATCCCATTCAAGTAAATCATCCCTTTAACAGATAAATTATCGACTTACTGAACTGATTTGCTCCAGGAACAAGGGGGACGGCGCAGACACTGAAAAATTAAGCAATGATCGGCGCACTCTACCGATATTGGGTATTTACCGTTCTGCAACATTGGCCCTCCATCGTTTTGAGTAATGGTATTTCAAGACTTTATTAGTCTCTCCATCTCGGCCTGTTCGCATCCACTGTTGATAACGAGTCAACGGTTCGGAGCTATATTTTCGCGGCTGCGAGTAGCCGACATAGATTGGCCTAGAACTCTCGAGCGGACAAAAGGCTGGGATTTTGAGGACCTCCTTGCGCTCTCGAGCTTCCCTCTTGTCCTCCGCGGATGCCCTCATAGTGACATGTGGGTTAATCCTACAGAAAATATCAGTCATTGATAATCACTGCATGAGTGTACGAACCAGTCGAACGGAGGCTATTGTGCAAAAAGACAAGATTGTCAATGCGAGCATGACACATTTGTCATGTGACACATACCAAATCCCCGATCGCTTCACCAATAGTGACAAAATGCAGTGGCGCTGACCGATCGTCGACCAAACCTCCCTCATACTTGTTCCGTATGAGGGGGAGTAAATTAGATCCGGTTGGCAACGCCACACGAATCGACTTCGTTGGAGCGCAGTGTGTCGGAAGCGGCCATTCCGGCATTAATACGTCATGGCGTGCTCCCCAAAAAATGACTCGCTTTCGGCTTTGAGGTGCACCATACTGTGCAGCTTGGAGAACCGCAAATTTACATTGGTATCTATCCGTTGTTAAACAGTATTCCGATGGATACATGGGTGGTTAACGTACCCGATGGAGGCCAATGCACGCTGAATAAATTTCACAACGGAAAATTGTATGCCCTTCTGCCTCGTGGTGGTCTTTTGGTTGTGGCACAGAATCCCAAAAACGTTTTCCAGGAGAAGATACATTGGTCTGTAAAATTCGACATAAGATAGCATGTTGCACACAAGAGTGCTCCTACATAGCATCACATAAGGTTGCCGATAAGTGATGAGAAAAATGTCCACATACCGTATGTCAAATTCTTTCTGTCAAGCAAGTCGTCAGGTGACGTATGTCTCATGCCCACTCTTTGCTCACCTTGTTGTGATTCATTCCAGAAAAACTCTGACATGGAGGGCCTAGCAATTTCCCTTTATTCGTGTCCAAGCACAGAAAACAGCTTGAATCACAAACCACCATAGACGAAGTCTACCTCACCCGGCTTTGGCATGGGAGGTAGTGGTTTTTTATCGTCCAACGACAACAGTGGCTTCGGATCCTTGTTGTCCTTGGTATCAATTGCATGCTGTAAGCACACGTTAGTGCATTGATTGTAAACGATTGTTTCCGGATGGTTTTTCCTGCACGAAAGAATCATACAAACTGGAAGAACGATTTGTAAACTTGTTCTTACTTGTATGTTCTTGCTGCACTAGGCGAAAATTCAATCGCCCATCGAGTCTCTACGAGACCGGATAAATCGAAGCCGGTCCCAAGACCACCGGCTCCTGCAATCCGGGTCAATGCAGCTGTAAGACATGTGCACAAGCAAAACCTTACCACTGAACAATTCTAGCCCACGCAAACGGCCATGTCTTTTCAGGAGCAGACTCTGTCGCTCCAAAAGCTCTTCTCTCTCTTGTTGACACTTTTTGCAAGACTCGAATTCACTTTCCGACCAGTCTTGAAGTCCCTTCAGAGACTTAGTTTCCAACGAGCAGGCTCGTTGATTGACGTAGTAGTGGTCATCATGCTTTACCCACTCGTCAATTACGTCCGGGTCCTGTTCATGAACAACGTAACATTGACCCTGCAAATCATCGTCGTGCACAACTTCCATTTTGTCTGTTTTAAAAAGCCTACGCTACATAGACGATCAGCAAGGACGACTGCCATCAAAGGAGAGTGACTCACCTCATCAGAACGTAATAAATGGTGCTTGCCTTCCGACCTCGCTATCCTTGCCACGTCGTCATACCTGCCGAAAAGTCGGACCGTCACTTCGATCGGAACCTTCATTGCCTTCAACTTTATGATCTGTCCGATTTTGTAAACAGAGTGTGCTTGTTTGCGCTTGATGTAGACAAAGTCATGGAGGTGGTACGAAAATTCATGTTGCGCGAATCCTCCGCCAGGGAGGGGGCGAGCATGTTTGACACTCGATCTCATTGCTTGAAACCCACAGGAAAGACACTGTTCATGGGCGTCACAATGGGCGAAGGCACGGATTGTTTGTTCCTCGGAAAGCGATATGAAAGACGCATCCGCACTGTTGTACAACAAGCTGGTGACGGGCATGAAAGGTCGGGTAGAAGAGAATATAAAGTATCATACCCAGTAAAGAAATCGTTCTCTTCCTGTGCATTCCCGTCAATTGGCTCGGGAGTATCCAGGTCAAGTGTACGGACGTTGCACTTTTGTGATATCGCATCAATATGGATATTTTCACAGTCTGTTAACATTAGATGGAGAGCCTGAGAATGGCCAAGTTCCTGCATAAGGGTCTTTGAACTGTGAGTGAGCCACTGGCCATGGAGCATTTTTTGACCCTGCTCATCCTCAAAAAGATAGCATATACGACAGAACCTGGGTTGTATTGAGTAAAGGAGGTTCAAGTCCAAGTGGATACCGCCTTACCAGTGAGAATTAGCCAGTGAGTTGAATGACTGAGCAGGTTCATGGGCGTAGTTCTTTGCTCGAGCTCTGTCTTCATCTATGCCGGGCTCGACCATAACTGTATCACCGATCTAACGGGGTGATTAAAGAGGAGAAAAGTGCAACAGCTGACAACACACAGAATAAACAACGCCGTCGACGCAAACAGATTGGTAGTAGCCCGGATGATCTGAGGGACGGCCCCATTTGACAGAGTCAGGGTTCGTCAGGTGAACAAGAGAGGGGTGAGTAGAATGCAGATCCTTCATGTCGATGTCATTCTGGATCGGAATGTTGGCGAGTTTTATGTTTTGCTCAAAAAGTAACTGGGCAACACGTCCAACGATCGTGGTGACAACAGTCTGGTTACGGTGTTCGAGGACTTGAAGCTCTTGATTAGCTGAAGAAACAAGAGACTGAGGGCGGAAACGAGATGATCTGGATGGTCCAACATCGGGTGCGAACTCGTATGTGACTTGATGACCTAAGAGAGTGCGAAACAAAGGGGTACGACGGATGTCGATGTGATCATTGGTATGGAGGTCGTCGAGGGTAGCCAATAAATATGATTTCTACGAAAGGGAGGTCAGAAGCGCAAACAGGAGGTAGAAATAACATACGACGTCGTCCGACTGAACATCGTCTTCCGTGATGCTCCGGCCAAGGATCTTGAGGGAGACTGCGACATCGTCGTTTGAAATAGGTGTGACTTCAAGAGAGCGGATGAAGTTATCATAGCTGAGCCGGGGAGTAGAGATGGCAGAAGAGACGACGAGGTGGAGGACGCGGTGTTGGAGCCAGAAACTTGTGTAGAATGGCTTATACGATGGCGAGGGGACATCGAGGATGTACCAGGCATGCTTTGTGAGTATATAAATGTTACTGTTGGGAATTAGGCGGAATGTAGACGAGAGGAAGCAAATGCGCACCTGTCCAGCTCGCGGTGGCACTGTTTCGGGTCGTGGATGGAGAACCTTATGATGGAGGTCAGCTTGAGGCGTTGCATGCCGTCCTCGGCAGTTGAACCGTCTTCTTCGCACACTTTCTCCGCGTCCCCTTGGTCTTGGTCCTCGTCCTCATCGTTCTCGTCCTCGTCATCATCATCTTTGTCTATCCAAGCCCTGACGCAGCCCGAGGCGGCGAACGAGAGACGCGGATTGAGGGGAAGCTCAAGGAGACGTGCAACAGGGATGAGGTGGAGAGTGGAACGGTCATATATGGAAAAGTCGGTGAGGACACGCACAGGGACGTCGTCGTCGCGGTCGCTGTCGGAAACGTCTGTCTCTCCTATGATCTGCACGTCAGGTCCTTCTGGGAACTCGTGCTCAGGTGGAACGTGAAGGACGAGCTGTTCCTGGGAGTCCGTGGTAAAGGGCGGGGGCGGGGTCTGGGGGCCGTCGTCATCGCTGTCCGAGGCGGGGGACAGCGAACGACGCGTGCGCTTTCTCGGGACGGCCATTGTTCAACTCACATATTCCAAACGGGGCAAACGATCAACGCCCTTTCTGCACGTGACCACCGCCCTTCTGCAACGTCCAAGTATGGCACCCCGACGCCCGCTCGTCGTTGTCGTCGCCCTCGTCGCCCTCCTTGCCCCCACCCTTGCCATCCCCGCCCGCCTAGACCATGCCGCCTTCGATTACTTCCTTCTCGACCACCGCCCCGCTTCTACCGCCCCTACCGTCGCTGAATGCATCACCAAGCTTGGGCATGGCCTCGAGCTCGTCGGTCAGGTTGGCGAGCTCACCAACGCATGGCTCCTTCGCGCTCCTAAACACCCTTCTTCACATACTCACCCTGTCCTTG
>JBBPRP010000785.1:0-10617 GCA_038093135.1 Leccinum longicurvipes
CAATAATAACAGCCCAGCCTCTGGGCATTTGGGTTCGGATTGGTCGCAGTAGCGCGTGCGCCGTGCCGCATCACAAGATATGTATCAAATCCCAGCGCAGCGTTCAGCACGATCTATCAAACACCAGTTTTCGCATCCTTGCATCATCCAAGAATGAGAGCGAGAGAACAGACCTTGCCCTTGGCAGCACCCAACACTGTGGGCAACCATCGACTCTCGCGCGAATCCATAAGCAGAAATACCGCATCGTGACTGTCAAACAGCGCCTCGAGCTGTTCTACGTCTTTCTGTGTCTGTGCAACCGATGCAGGCGGTATTGGGTGTCCGGGCATGGGTATCGAGAGTTGGTAACCAGTTGCATTCTAGCGGTGGTGTTAGTACACGTTGGATGACCGAGAAAATGCCGTACGACGCCGGGAGAGATCTTCTTGAGTCTGTCTGCTGCACAGGCCGCTTTGGGCTTGCCGCCATTCAGACAGTCTTCGAATTCAAACAGGGGCTGGCGGACCGGGTTTGAGAACGAGACGCGGGAGGAGTCGACAAACGTGATCGTGCGGACACCCCATCCCTGGTACCAAACGGGTGAGCGCAACGCGCACCGAGGAGAATTGACGTACCATGAGCGTACGGGCGACGTAACACCCGAGGGTACCCGCACCGAGCAGAAGACATCTAGTTGACGCGACCTTTTCGAGGTCGAGCGCGGGGAGGATGCGCCAGCGCATAAGCTTGAGATTCAGATCGACGGCCTGATCCGCGAGCCTGTCACAACGCAACGCGGCATGAACAACGAGGGCTTAGGACAGACAGAAAAAAACGAAATACCTCGTCGGATCCATCATGGGTGCCAAGTCGGCCATGCGCGCGCTGAGTTTATTGGTCGTCGGATGGCGTTCCCAGCCGAGAGCTGTGGGCTTGGTGGTGGAGTTGGCGCCGCCTGGATGCGACACGACGCCAAAACGGGACTTCCACGGCTTTCCGGAGGCGGGGAGTTCACCGTCGCGCCAGCACAGCACACGGACGGAGGTTGTATGAGATGGATAGAGGGCGAGGAGGTAGGCGAGGAGGTTACGGAGTGGCCAACCTGGGTTCTCTGGAGAGGCGGAGGGGTCCAAAAAGCCGATGATGATCTGCTCGGCACACGATCTGCAAACGAATTACACAAGTGAATAAGAGACTCACGGATTCGTTGCCAGTGATGAGCGTATCGACCTTATCGATCGCATGTACCTCTGCTGCGCCGTCCGACAACGTGACGACGAAATACGGTTTGGTCTCCGCGTGGAGTGCGTTGAAGATCGACGTGAGCTGTACCGGTGGTCAGACGAGCATGCGCGGACGTGAGAGATGTTACCTGAGGTGCACTCAGGTGCTGTTCGGCAGCCTTCCAACCTTCGTCTGCAATCTCCCATGCTGGCTTGGCAACGAAGGCGGGGAACGCAAACCAATAATAATACTGGTATTTCTTGAGATCTGCAAACGTGATAAGAAGAAATCGATTGAGTTTCGAGGCGTCCTTGTGCTCGATGATGCTGGTCCACATCTACAGGCGCAAGGGTGAGTCAGGCAGGGGGGCGATGGAGATGGCACACCTCGTCTGCGACGGCATTGAAGAGGGCGGCCTTGTCTGCAGCTTTGAAATCCTCGATCGTGTTGTAGTTCTTGAACACGGCGCGGGCTGGGACGGACAAGGCGGGGTGCCTGTACGAATGGTAAGCGTGATCTCGATGGTCAACGATGGGTACGCACGACGGAGCATTCTCAAAAGCGTCTGCTCCGAGGGAGAGATTGCATCCCAGTGCTACGTCTTGTCCAGTCTCGCGATCTCTGATGGAACGACCGACGGAGTAGGAGGCTGTTAGGGCCAGCGACTCTTCTGAGAGACGGAGAACGTCGATCTTGAGTTTTGTTAGCTCGTGCCAGAACGCAGGCTGCACGAGCGACGCAAAAGGTGCAAACTGGACGACGGGCATGATGGTGTCTGGCCAAGAGGACAAGCTCGAAATGGCAAGTGTGCTACATTCATCGCATCCAAGTAGTAACAGAAAATAGTACGACACTCGTCATGCCTTTGCCAAGGTTTTGCGAACGACGTCCCGTCTCGCCTTTTTTGCCAGCATCACCTCGAAGCGCCCAAAGTCGTTCAACAACCGCCGCTTTTGGATCGCTGTCCGTTTCTTTGCCCACGCCGATTTCTCCCACTTGGCGACAATGTCCTCCTTTTCGACCTGCTTCCGGATCGCGCCTGAACCAGCACCACGGGGCAACTTCGTCAGGCGGAGGGGGGTGAGGGTGAGGTGGCGATAGGGAAAGGGTTGGCGTGGGACCGAGGTAGTGGGGCCGTCGATGATGGCCTGACATTGATGAGTAATGGGAGTAAACAGAACCCAAGGACGCCCCGCTTACCCGGTTGTGGTCGATAATTTCGGCGATGACAGCGATTTTGCCCGCGGAAGGGCCTGAGCTTAGGAGGACGACTGGGACAGATGAGCATGCAGAAACAGACTATGACGGAATGCGACGGACCTCGTCCCACCTCAACAAAGCGTTCAAAGTTGGATTGCTGTGGATCGGGTCAGCACATCCAGACTCACAGAGGTCCATCCAGCCCGTGCAAGCTCGTCCTTCTTCCTGTAACAGACGAGTGCACAAATGGCACGGCTGGAATACCACGCCAGAAAGAAAGATACTCACAGACATGTCTTTTGAGTGTCGGGTTCGATGTCGAGTATCACTCTGCTGAAGGTGGCGAGGACAGTCGTACCAAACAGTGAATAACAATGACGTAAACGCGATAGTTCGTGGTCACGAGAACAAGCTGACGCGCAAAAATGTGCACTCTGCGGCACCCACCCATCAGTCTTACATGCATCAAAGCAAGCCTAGGTTCAACTATTTTGCTGTACACTATAATTTTACAGCATGTCCAAGTCAGAAAATGGAACGTTGCACACTCAAACCTGCTTTCTAACAGCACTAACATTCGTCTGGCATGACCTCGCATCACTGGTTTATGTCCGCAGTTCATATGTTTCACTCGTTCCCACTGATCATGGACGCCTCAAACTTCTCGATCCTATCGCCATTCCACGATGCCGTGGAACAGATCGGAATGCGAGGCATCCAAAAACGACGACGTCTGTCCGCGAAGCACCGAAGCACAGGGTCCCTCCCTTTTTCATCTTTCGTTCATAGTACTAAACTCTTCCACTGCAAAATCTACCTGTCAAATCCGAGCGTTGAACGTTGAATAACCAAGGGCCAAGGGATGCAGTCGCCGTGTATGAGTACCACCTCTGTACCTCTTAGTTCAGCGCTCAGCATCAAAGAGCTGGGGCGGCCGGCTCCACACTATATACTCTCTAAACACAGACGAGACGTATTGCGACATTCGAGTCGTATACACGGACGATACTTGCTCTGATAATGGGAGGCTTGGCGCGGTGAGCATAGAGATCGCGTTGAAGGATCGTGCGGGCGACGCAGAGGGTACTGCTTCGTGCAGGATTTCGATCGTCATTGCCATAGATATGTCGTCTTGCGAATGACGGAGTGGCTACCTGACTGGAAGGTTCTTGCTTAGGTACCACATTTTCTGTCACGCTTAGACATACACCAGGCTGTAGACAAGCGATTTTCACAATACCTTGATTTTTCCCTCGGGTTAGAAGCTGAGGTCGAGAAGAGAGAGCGCAAATACAATTTAGAGATCGTGTATTGGTGTGGATGCCGCTGCTTAGCAAAGATGCTCAGGAAATCGCCATATGTACTCAGGATCATGAGCCTCGCAGGAACGGACCGACTTGGCAGCCACAATGTATGGTCTTTTGGATTGCAGCTCGTCTCTCTATAAGATGGTCGTCATCTTTTTTATATGCTTCTACCCCCTCTTCCAATTTTACAACTCCCTCATAAAGTAATCTATGGTTAAAGTTGGTATATACATAAGTTGAGGATACGGATAAAACGTAATGCTGGAGACCCCGGGTTGAGCAAGCTCTAGACTACCGCCACAAATTTTGACGCAGAGGTCGAATCAGTGCTGGCTCCAGAATCGAAAACTTTCATAGGCATATCGTTTGAAGCGTGATGGGCGCCCAGTGGATCTCGATGGGTGGACACAGTGGTCATCACCTCAATCTACATAGATTCACGTCAAAAAAAGTCACGTCGGAGGAGCTGTCGCTGCCAAAAAGAAATACCTGTGGGCGACTCCTTGCCATGGTTTCGCCACCGCTTCCCTTTCCGAACAGAATATTATCATGGAGCGTTGAAGGAGCTTTCCACCCCCCACGGGAATTGAGTGTGGAAAGAATGGTGTTCGAATATAACTTCGATAAAGCAAAATCCCAGATGAAGTACCTGCAGAGGAAAAAAAAAAGAAGACAGTCAGGAGATCTATCCTTCACCATCAGAGAAAAAATTCACCATGACGTGCCCTAGATACCGAAAAACAGTTAGATGTGTACTTGACAGGGAATGAAACCATTAGCACACCTTGAGTGATAGGAATAATGTTATGTCGAGAATAGCAAACAGGGCTGTAAGAAACCCAGTATGAATAGTCACTGTTTCGGGTGCAGTCGTTTCAAGTTATCTAATCAGACAAGACGCAAAGCTTACTTCGGATAATCTTGTTAATCAGGCTGTCTGTCGCAACATAGCCCGTGCGCCTGCGCATCTGATTAAATTTGAGCAAGAGACCAATAAATTTACCTAAATTACTCACCAAACTAATCACAAGTGATGATGTTATAATGAAATCCGCCGCGGCCGAGCCCGCTAGCCAGGTGACTACGGTGCCTTCATATTCGTAAAATCGAGAGTATGCCAAGTTCATGTGAATGACCATAACCGTGGTTGCGAAGCCACCAACTGTAGCGGGGTTAAGGCAGGAACTATCCATCAAGCGCATAATCAGACTTACTGAAGGAGGCGATGGCAAAAAAACTGATGATGGAAGGTAAGATGCTCGACCCACTCATGACCTTTACACGCCAGGCGATGAAGAGCTGTGTCGGCAATGAAACCATTACCTGATTACGAACACATTAGTTCAGAACGGATGGAATCCATTCCATCAGACTTACTGTCATCAACGGGTCTTCAGACATTCAGTCAGTAAGCTTTGTCTTATAGTAGGTGAATTGCTTACTTGTCGGCATCACTGAAATTTCAGGTGAGTTAAAGCGAAGCTCGAGCAAGAGGGTGATTCTCACTCATAGGTGCAAACACAAACACCTCCGGACTGCCTATGGGACCCACCATTAGGATCACACCCATATATTTAAATGAAAACGGATACCATAGCGAATAATGAGGGGCTCAAAAACCAACCCGATATCAAACGCCGTGTTTAACGTTTCGCAAATGAGCAGATAAAATACCTCAACAGATCGAAAGTCGAGTCATGTATAACGATTTCAGGTGAAATGACTCACAAATATCTTCAACCACCGTTTATCTCTGTGGGGTTTTTTTTTCGGGAACCCTTAATTCCATGAAACAGGATCTCCTGAGTAGTTCTCACCTCTTATACGTCTGGAAATATACGAAAGTCTGTCGGGGGCGAATAACAATCAGCATCTTTGACCCGGTTGGCATAGACTTCACACCTGCACTGTCGTTGCCTGTGTCCTCGTTCAGCATTACTTCCAGGAGCAAATGTGGAATCTTGTCTGCTCACGCCATATAGTATGCAATTCAAGAACACCCCGACCAGCATGGGCCCAAAACTAAATGAAAAGAGATCAGGAACTACATACTCCGAGCACAGTGGTATGATGAATCGGACTCACAATAAACCACCTTGTGGAGGCATATTCGAGTGAAACCGAAAAGAACGTGCCCATACACCGGCATGCTAACCGCGAATACTTATACGCCCGTATGTCAGCACGCTGATCGGGACTTCAGCCGATGCGAGACACTTATTACCGGATGTTTGTAAATCTGTTGAAACGAAGGGCGCAACACAGCCTTCAGATCAGTGACACTTCCGTCGCAGGAACGGCAAGCCTATGGTGACCCTGAATTTGACATCCGAGCCAGACACACACCACAGGTGATTGCCAACGACATAGATGCACCTCCGCAACGGTTGCAGAGACTGAGAGCGTTTAATCTAAGTATTCACCTTGCCTACTTGACGATTTAGGCCCAGGATGGAACGAGTTACCTCGCTCCCTCCCAGTATTTTGGTATGGTGCGGGCAGTGTTCGGTAGAATAGTTTCGGAGAAACGGTAGGTGACCTCAGGGCGTAGCCTACTAGTATCTGCACTGGAGTCTAGTAACGCAACGGCGCGTCAATGAGAGATTTTACGAGCCTTGATTGACTGGCAGACTAACCCTGAATGATCAGTTTCAACTGGCAGGAACGGTTTGCAAATTGGTTGGCAGAAATATGTGCAATGTGGCTATTTATACTAAGGGTCAGATTCACCCTTAGGAGAATGTCCGACAAGCTTCTGTAAGAGTAAGTTCAAGTTGAGCAGTTGTTTAGGAGACTGCTTAGACACACTGGTTCAGGCCGATGCTGCGTTAACCGAGCACCATGGGGGACCCTTGATTTCCTTTTTCCATCGCATTCGAAAGTTCTGATTGGAGGTGGAGATGAGGCCTAGTACGTTAGTATGGAAGACAGACGCGTCGATAGTGGGCTTGCTGAAGAGGGGTTGGCTACATATCGTTGCACGGGGAAATTCCGACTTGGACTTGTGCCCCATTTATGCATAGACCCTGAGCCATTTTATCACAAGCTGTGACGCGTTGCTGGGCACTGTTGACGTCCTGCCACGACGATGGCATCGATGAATGACAGGTGCCGAATGCCTCGGGTGCACAATCTCCCTCCCGTCGGACATGTGCTCTTTGCCGACGTCACGAATGCGATAATCGTGGGAAAATGCAACCACTGTCAATTAACGGATCCTTCGAGTCCAAGCCAAGTCGGCTTTCGTTTCGACTTGTCTCGCGTGTCAATGACAATACGGTACCTCTCATTTACGCAAATACTAGCGTGCCCAACCGTGGCAGCAAGACTACGCAAGTGCCAACTCCTTTACCGTTGCTGATGCGATAGGCTACACCCGTCTCGACACACTTGTCGAGCTCGTCGACATCCTCGCAGCGCCTCTCGGCTCTTGCAGCCCCATATTTACTCACGTGCCCTTACCGCCGCCAACGACGACGCCAACGTGTCCATCGCCCATCGTTTCGTGCCCAACGACGCATCTACCACGTCTTGCCTCGTGACTCAGCAATGCATCCGCTGAACAGACCCCATGACGCGCATCAAATGGCACACCAGGGCCCTCTTGCGCAACGCATGGTCATCAAGCTTAGTGCGCGACGACCCCTTTAGAGCGTCGAGCGATGCCGCCCCCTTCGTCAGTAGTATCCGTCAATGACGCGATCACCCTTGTTGACATCTATGCACGCGCCGAAACGGCCGTTACACCCTCTTTCCATCACAGTTTTTCGCAGGTATGGGAATGACGAGAACAAAAGCGACGATAGTGAGGAGGAAGATCCTGTCCGTGTTGTTCCAGATGGCAGGGAAGAACACGGTGATGATATTTATGCCAACGAAGGCTACGACAATGACACATACATGTTCCTCTTGACGCCTATAATCAAGGTGATCTGGCACTCGGGAACTTCGGGCTGGCATACATACTTAATACTTGCTCATCGTGCCCTCCGCCGGCTGTCGGGGAATGAGTTTATTCGAATGGCACCCATCCCAACAGTCTCACTGATTAAGTACGTACCAGCACTTGATGTATTGAAGCATGCAGGTTACTTACTACTTATGACTAGCAAGCGTCACACAACATGCACAATTCCGTTTTAAGAATACGATGCGCGATTCTAGAACACCCGACCCACAGAGAAACAAATGATCGCAGAATAGGAAACATCAAGATTAGGAGCCCTGTGAATCTGGTGCATAGAAGTCCCCATGTCTCGCAACACGGAAATAGACATGCATCGCGGTGCCCCACGATGCTCTTTACAGCAGCTTGCATGAACATTGACACTCGCACCTTCGATGAACATAACGCATCAAATTGTGCCACTGACAGGACGAATTTTACTCTCGTATCTAGCACCGTAACGTAATACCCTTATCCCCTTGTGATGCCGCGGCCCACTGGCACTATCAAATACTAGTACCGCGGCACGTCTTTTTCAAGCTATAAACTCAGTGGACGCTGGTTTCTGTCACATCCCAGTTTGCTAGTATTCATCCAACTCCTGCTCCTAATAATGATCTGCGCACGGAGTCAATGGTCTAGAGACTCCCTGCATGAATTACTGGCACGTGCACTCCATGCACCTCAGGCTTGGCGCATTCTCCCGTAATACCTCGTGCCTGGACTTGTTTCAACTCGGATTTGCGAACATTGCGAACAATATCCTATTCGTCAAACTGAGCATGGGTTGAACAGCGCTTTAAACAGGTTGTCTCAGCATTTGAATCTTCTCGGATGTCTTTTGCGGAGTTGTGCCTCCACATGGCACCTGCCACTTTGCTAATCACCTCACTGTCGACAGTGTGACGAAATCCCATGAACTTCCCTGCACTACGCTCGTCCACGTTCATTAAGACACGGAACTTTTTAAGCTGACCCACCCATGCGGCGTCAATGTTCGGTTCCTGTGTACTGCTTCACTTACTGACAACACGATAAGACTTCGGACGGTTCTGTAGCATGTACATGTGCGCAGGGCTCGGGGCTGAGGAGGACCGCAGGATTCGCAAAACGTCAGGAACTGCGGTTATTCTTCAATTTAACTCCCTCTGTTCCCAGCTCTCCAACGACCCGTTCAACGAGATTCACGAAGACATGGTCGCCCTTTCCGAGGAAAAACGGGTGTACGCCAACAAGGTCTCTCTCTCGAACCCAATACATGCTCGTCACCGTCTGGTTCAAGTCGACCGGAGCAATCCTGTCTTCATTGAGAGTACGTTCTACTCAACTTTAGCTTGGGAGTTACTAATGTTTATACGAGAACAGTAGAGCAGCTTTTCACAAAGAGCTGGTATCGCTGGGAGCAGTATCGACCTGAAGTCCAGTTCGTATTTGAGATTCAATGGCCGGAACGCGCTATACAACCATACCTCGCTTACAGGTGCCGCTTCATTTCCAATGCAGCACGGTCTTTTTGGTTACTAACCTTTCATCTAGAGCAAAAGTGCAAGCCGTCACACATGCTGAAGATGGACGAGGGAACGAAAAATTCCTTTTCCACGGCACAAACCGCGCATGTTTGTTAGGAGAATCACGTTCTACCGTACTCCTGTGTTGTAGCAAACGATGTTCTCTTTGCTCGATTTTACGCACCTCACTCGCGGTGAGCAAGTGTGGTGAGCTACTTTCGCTTCCTTTTCATTCGCTGCTAAGGTGGCTCCAAGGGACGAAGAACGCGTTCAAGCGGTGTGTATAATATTACGGCATGGCATTCTGCAGAACCGAACTTCTTGCTGCCACTGGCAATTGCAGATATGGCAATGGCATTTACCTCACGTCCTGCTCCTCAAGTACGTTTAACCTACAGTTAGCCTAGCGCGCCTTCCATTTCTCACTAACCTTAGAGGCGGACGAATACGTCTCTAATCTGTCTCGCGCAGCTTCTCTGCGTGCCATGTTGATAAATCGGGTTGTCCTAGGGAATACGTTCAAGACGCACCGGAACGCACCCCAGATCGTGCCATTATCGCCTGAATATAATTCGGTACGAGACCGCCCTGCCAAATCTAGCTCTCGCACGAGTTCTGAAAAAGACATCTTGTCTTCTAGGTAGAAGCAGAACCTGGACCGGAATCGGATTTGATTAACCCAGGTCAGTTGACGTGTGCTCATTCTGTTTCACCCTGCGTAAAAACCGGCGTTTGACAGAGACGGTCATATACGACAACGACGCGGTGCGTCCGGCCTACGTGATCGTTTACGGGAAGAGATCGCAGGCTATTCCAAGTTTGAAGACGATCATGAGGAGGCTGTTGCAGACCCCCTTCTTCTGATCATCATTTTGTCAGTGTCTATGACTGGGCCTTTCATTGGCCAACTGAATTCCCAGTCGACGTTTCTCGGCGTTATAACTAGCACGGACGGACACGAAACATATGGTATGTTTGAGAGGCATCATTTGATGGCAGACGCGGTGCGTCGTGCCCTAGATAGATCTATCCATTTACGTTTGTAATGCCTTAGAGGCTCACCATCGTAACAAAGCAAATTTGCTTATTACAACAGGTGTTGACGTTAAAGATACTTGAGCCATTCCACTGGCTGGGTAGTCATTGGGTCGCGAAGATCGCTCGGCGGGCTGATTGGAGAAAACCCCCTCATGCAAGGTCAGAGGGTATTTGTGTACTATCGAATGAACAAGATGCGGCAGCATGCATCAATCGCGAACTTACCTTCCTTGAACAAGCACTGTGACGTCGGTCGACATGCATTGCGATATAAAAAAAAAAAAAGAAGTTTGGCGTCGTAGATTTTCTCAACTAATCGCCCCAAGTTGACCATACGTATTGGGGTGCTCACTAGCCGGAGGGTGGGCTGGCGGGCAACGTTCAGTGGGCGTCTGAGTCTCGGCTGCCAAGA
>JBBPRP010000786.1:0-10615 GCA_038093135.1 Leccinum longicurvipes
CACCGTGAATAAGTTGTTCACAACGGAAGAATGTAACATGATATGCAAATTGAACGGGATTGTTCGCAACAGGTAGGGACGTCGAGAACCATTAAGCCAACAACGGTAGCCAGTCGGAATTGGTCACAACACTCTACTTGACAAGAGACTAAATAGGGAAAGACACATATACCCGTTTACATAACTGTTTCCAGACCTTCAAGTCAGGAACGAAGGTCGGAGTGCGGACGTAGATAAGTGCAGCCTATCAGGCGCCTTTGCCCCATCAAGCTTTCAAGACAACCTATGGCCAACGTTTTCCCCACGAGTTTCACAGGCGCAGAATACCTCCGCGTTACCCTCCCTTTCAGTCGAGTCACGTCGGAGTAACCTGATCAACACGACTCGCGCGCAGCTAGCTTTGAATTGTTAAAAACCCTCTCATTGATCACAATGGGCTCGCGGAGGGATGGACAGATCTACGCTCCACTAGAAAGCAACGACGACATCGTGTCTCGACTCGCGCAGCAAGATAAGATTCCCTGGTACAGAAAACCCAACCTTCGACTCTTATATCTCTTGATGTGCCCGACTTGCATTGGAGTCGAGATGACATCTGGGCAAGTAGTTACAGTATTGTGTTCGAACGTAGATGGCTCACGAGGAAATAGTTACGACTCGTCCATGATAAACGGTCTCCAGGCTGTGCCTTCCTGGCTCGAATGTTAGGGCGTATCCATGATTGATGCCCATAGTGGTTTGACTCAAATAACAGACTTTAACCATCCTCGTTCCGCCACTCTCGGTCTCATGGCTTCCATGTATGCTTTGGGTTACGTTGCTGCTGTCCCGTTCGCCCCTTTCGTCACGGACAAGTTCGGCAGGCGGTATCCAATATTTGTTGGAAGTATAATATCTGTGATCGGAGGTATCCTTCAAGGGTCTGCTCTGAATTGTAAGTCAGCAATGTCTTTCAAATCCCTTGGATGTCTTTCATGGCGAGAGTCGGATAGTCACAATGTTCGTCATTGCTCGTTTCATTCTTGGATTTTCTTGTGTATTCTGTGTTGTAGCTGCATCCGCTTTGATCGGAGGTGTGTCGATGTGATTTAGCTCGCCAATCTGTTCGTTATGAATCAAACGATGCAGAACTCTCACATCCCAAGGAGCGAACTGTCGTAGGTGGTCTTTTCCATACTTCTTATTATCTCGGTAAATTGTCGTCGTCACCAACTGCAAGGGGTCACCCCAAGCTAATTCACCCTAGGTGCCATCCTTGCTGCTGCAGTGACCCTTGGGACCTTTGCGATGACCAATAATTGGGGGTGGAGGATCCCGTCCTTCCTACACATAGTGCCTGGGCTCCTTCAAGTTTTCTTCATTTGGTTTATCCCTGAGTCTCCTCGTTGGCTCGTATCCAGGGGAAGAGGTAACGAAGCATTGGGTGTTCTTGTAAAGTATCATGCAGAGGGAGATAAAAATTCCGAGTTCGTCCGGGCTGAGTATGCTGAAATCGAGCAGACACTCGAAGCAGGGCGGGTGATCGCCCAGATGAACCGCAAGAAGGTGTTTTCAACACCAAGCATGCGAAGGCGGATCATCATTACAACATTCCTTGGCCTGTGCACCCCATGGAGTGGATCTGCACTAATTTCGTGAGCTCTGCCTTTTGTCTATGGTATCTTGTACTATCTGCTCATCTTACGGACAGGCATTTCCTTTCCCCGATCTTGGATAATATTGGTATTCATGATAATGGAACGAAGAATATCATCAACCTGGCCAAAGTTTCTTGGAAATCAGTTAATGGTACCCTTATCGTATTGATCGTGTCTCGACACCCTCGACGAAAGATGTATTTGGTGAGTAACGCTTTTGAATTACTATTCTTCTAACAATTCCTAGGCCTCCACCATTTCTCTATTTATTGTACTCTTGGCTTTTACTGTAGCTAGCGCAGATTATTCGCTCACTCAAAGAAAACTGTCTGCTCAAGTGGTGCTTGCGTGAGTATCAAGCTCGATGAAAACGTTGTGTTTACTATCATTTACACTACACGCTCTGTAGTCTCGTTTTTTTACACAGTCCAGCTTACAACCTAGGATTCGGTGCCTTGGACTCCAGTGAGTATGGCACTAGAATTGTCATCTTCATCCTATTTTCGTGCGATGGTCATGGACTCAAATGCAAATAGACTTCTTGGCGGAGATTTTCCCTTTCCATGTCCGAGCCAGCGGAATCGCCTTGTATGAGTGGTGGGGCCATGGTGGAGGGTTCATCGCCCAGTTCGCCAATCCTATCGGGATCGACGCCATAGGTACGTCCATGTTTAATCTATGTTTTCCTGAAGCCAATGGCGTTGATCGATAGGCTGGAGATGGTATATCACGTAAGTGTCACCTTTTGGCGTAGGTCTGAAGAGGACGACAATGAAGTGTGCTGAAAAAAAATTGCAACGACAGGTATTGTGTTTGGGGCGCCGTTCAGGTTGTATTCGTTTACTTTATGTTTCCGGAAACTTCTGGGCGCACGCTCGAAGAGTTGGCGTTTTGTAAGTGTATTGTAATAAATCTTTCGCGAGGGAAATACTAATGCTCGGGCAGTGTATGAAGACGACCGAGAGGCGCTGAGGCATGGCGGAGCTGAGCGGCTACATGACCATATGGCAGTTGAGACATACGGTTCTACGGAGGATCACCCAGGAAGGAATGTCGGCGGCGAGCAGAGATGAGACTCTGCATACATTCGTCTGTTAGTTCGGAAGTTCTGCTAGGGCGAATAAAACATGGATCGCGGATCAATGGGATCGCTATCGCAGCAATATCGCGATTGCACAGTATCTTCCTCGAGGGAGACTCGAAAATTGTTTCAAAACTCGATTCTGGGTCAGTGCTTGCCTAGCAAATGACTTGGGAATCAGAACGGAATGAATATAAGCCAGAGATATATTACTGTTATTGACTGTCATCATCAATGAATCGATACAACTATAGAGGTAGGCTAGCCGCAGTTTGCAAACCCCATTGAGTGATATCGTCATGAGGGAGCTTGCTCCATTTCGAATAAACCTATTGTGCGTTCGATGACAGTAATTCCAGTGTGATCTCGCATCAGCACACACCTCGTCAAAGATCTTCAGCAATTCAGCAGTCTTGGCGTCCGATTCCCGTTGTCGCTGAGTATTGTTCTTCACTTGTTCAAACAATACTTGGTTTTCTTCTTCGAGCTGACGAAAACATGAATGGAGACACGATGGTAGGAAACGAGAATACTTGCACTCTGCATCTTCGCTCTGAGCTTTTCCGCTTCCGATTGTAACACAGGAACTGTCCTGGCACGAACTGCAGCGCGGGGGTCCAGATTTTCCCTCCAGATATCATTTCCCTCTGTTTCACCACGCGGTTTCCTTGCGCGCGCATCTGTGACGACTTCGTGGAGGACGTTGATGCTTTCTCGCACATTGAAATCCTTGAACAGTGCCTCGCAGCTCGCCTGATGTATTCCACTGTATCAATGTCATACGAGAGAGAGGTTTGTGATACACACATGAATCTGGTCCTCCATATGTCGCGAGATGGTATTGAAGATGCCCTCTGCGCCGTGAGGTTCTTCTTTGCACCATAGCGTGAAGCACTCCTGAAAGTCTTGGTATCTGTCGCGCTCTAGCGTGTCTGCGCTGGGACGGTTTATGAGCAGCACTTACGTCCACTTGTGCGCGGATCTGTTTATAGCGAGCTGTAACGCGGAATGGAAATGCGTCCAGCGTTTGCTGTCGTTGACCATCGTGGTCGTAAGCGAGCGTAAGCATATGCGGTCATGTGACTCTACCACAGAGTCTCCGGCTGCTGTGTCGGATGTCCGTTGTCCGGCTCAACTTCGATGCCATGGAACGCGATGACGACAATACGACAACGCAAAACGACGTGCGGACGCAACAGCCGCAACAACGGAGCTCCATACCCTCCTTTGTGTTCATAATATTTATGCTTTTCATGCTCACAAACCACAGCGGCGACGAACTCCTCGCCCGCAGTCATTACCAGGACGCACTGCAGACTATGGGCGATCAGCTGTCTAACTTCACTGCATGGATGGACGGAGAGAGCTCTAATTTCACTCTGGTAGGCGCTCGTGCGTGCTCGTGCGTCGTGTTGGGTTCTTATGCATCACTATAGCCGGAGAGCCGACCAGCTCTCCCTTTGCTCGCACAATCCTTCGTCCCAGATGGACTGCGGCTAGATCCATTCCGTGGCTCCTACTTTGAGAACACGACTGGATTCATACGGGGCGCTCTCGACTTTTACAACATATCGCGGTCGAGCCTAGAGTCGACTAGCGTTCCGTGGAAGTCACATGCGGAATCTCTCATGTCGGATACCAACATGACCCAGCTCAGCGATAAATTAGGATCTTGGAATTGGTCTGCGGTGACGAATCTATCATGGAGTGTCGTCGACCATGCTCCAATAGTTGTGCAGGGCGTTTCAGAACGGATTGCAATGGTTCATGTAAGATGCCTTTTTCGACCCATCCTAACATATCCTCTCTGAAAAAAACAATCACATATAGGGAAGGATTGACTTCTCTGTCCCAGCGAGCACGGACGATATGCGGTTCGAGTTTGATGGTGTACACTTTGTGTCAAACGGGTCCATCTACGGATTTGCTGGGTTGAATGGGTCCGTTGTTTTTATTTCTGATCTACTTTCTCCGTTGACACCTTTCGTTAGACGTACAATCGATATTCGATATCTCCCCGCCATTGTGCCAGAAGGCGTTCGAAACGAAACTGCTCGTGCCGTGAAACCAGAACTGCTCTCCCGGATTCAGAGAGTAAAGGATATGATAGACGCTGGCTCCGTTGATCCGGAGTCACCGCAAGGTTCGCCGAAATGTTTGGTATGCGATCTGGAATCTTCATCACTATTACAGGCAGCAATCCAGAAACGGGCTGTGGATTTGTAGTTCATGCCCAGATTGAGCCATCTCCCATCCCCGCGGACCTGATGCAGGACCTGGAGGATGAGCTCCAGAAGCCCACGGGGAAGTGGACGACGAAAAGGCCTCCTCTGCGGTTCAATGGTGTGCTAGTGAGCCGGGAGTGCGGATTACTTTATCATCTGCATGATGCAGAGGGTTTAAGGTGCGAGGAGTGCGAGCCTGTGATTATCGTTCCCTGATTACCATTGATACACAGGTCTCAGTCGTTCTTTCGTAAAGTAACAAATTGTGAGTCGATTCGCTCGACCTGTGCCGCATATGAGCTCATATAATGCGCACTAGATGCTAGTGTTTCCGCCCTCGTATATCTTGTGTTACTGGCATTGTTGTCCCGCCAGATTGACAGAGCGCACACCCCTGCAGCGTTGACTCGCCTGTCGTCATGGACTTTCCTAACTCAGGCTATTGTCGATGCTGTGGCATTTGCTGGGCATATCACTTTCGCGATCCTGGCAAATGGCCGCCCATCTATGTCTCTCGTTGCCCCGGCGTTTTTTGCTTGTATTTTGTTTGCACTCGAGGCTGTGAGTAATGGGTACTTGCTCTTGATTTCAGTCTCCCGCTCACATTATTGATGGTGTGTAGCAACATGCGATTCTTATTCACCAGGTCCAAGCTCCAGAGGATACAGCAGCCCAACAAGCTCGGCGTGCCCATGCCGCTCCACAGAACGCCAACTCATTAGCACCTAATGCCGCGCAACCCCAGCTCCCCCTACCAGCTACGGCGTCCCCAGAACCCCCTAGACTCACTTTCTTTCAGTTCGCCGTTCGCCATCTTCGATCAGATCCACAAGCTCGTATTTGTATGTGCTGAGCAGTTGATTCTGTCTGAGACTCACTGATTACCCGAATAGGGCTGGGGATGTTCTTATTCCTCTTTTTTGTCATACGCATGATCGTCACGCCCTCTCTCGCACTCATCTTCGTCGCCAGCATGTATTCCATGTTTTGGCTCCCACAGATCATCCGCTCGGTCAAGCGGGGACGAGCTAGCGCATTGACCCCGGAATACATCATCGGAACATCTATCTGCAGACTCTATTATGCTCTATGTGAGCTGTTTTATTTCTCATACCGCAGTGCTGGCGACCGTGCTGATCACAGGACTAGACTTTTTGACATGTCCAAAGAACGTGTTGGACGTCGCGCCTCGGGGTACGTCCACGTCGTTTTCATTTTCGTTATTTTTTTTTGCTGACCCATCTCTTGTGATGGGGGATAGGTTGGGCGTATGCTTTATCCGCTTTTGTGCTTTTCCAAGTAGCCATTGTCCTCTTGCAACAATGGTTAGGACCTGCGTTCTTTCTTCCCAGACGCGTACGTCTCTCTTGTCACTTACTATCCCCATTCGCCTACCGCCTATTATATAGTTCGCCACGACCGAAACGTACAACTACCACCCACCGTTGCCGCTCTCTGTCTCGGACCCCGAGACACCGGAGCAGTCGTTGGGCGACTGTTCGATCTGCATGGAACCAATTCGCGCAGAGGATCCCAAGCCTCTGCAACACGTTGCCGCCGGTCTACTTCAGAAAGTGGGGGGCAGGAAGAATTACAGTCTGGCACCGTGCCATCACTTGTTCGTGAGTGTTGATATTCGTCTGTCGTGATTGATGACTTTTCGACGTTACATGCTCACTCTCTGTATCTTTACTAGCATACGGAATGTCTGGATAAGTGGCTTGCTATCAAGGTGTGTATTTGGTTTCGTCTTCGTCTTCAGCAGGGGATTTCTGAGTCATTTACGTTTGTAAAAGAATATCTGCCCTCAATGTCGTCGACCGCTCCCACCGCTCTGAGCATTCTCCCGCATCACTTTGTATTCCATCCACCACCGCCGTTCATTTTTTCCACACTAGATTAGCGTGTATTTTACAGTAATATAGCGACATGCCCACGTCAGCGTTAGAATTGTGTCGCACCATACATCCCATCCCATCTCATCGTATTACACCGTATCGTATCGATGATCAAGCCAACCAAATTTCGACGGGAGCTCCGCCTGCACCTTTGACTTGTGCGATCTGTTGAAAGTGGAGACCGATGTCTTTGGTGCGGCCCCAGAGCGAACGTTCGTCCGGGTGCCGTTCCTTGTATCCCATCAACACTCTAGGGTGACGTTTGGAGGACCGAACGAGCCGCGAGATTGTTCCAATCAGAGCATCGAAGGACGCGGTATTGTAGGTCACGTCTGCCATGCTGTCGTGCCGTTCGGGGGCCCGTGTCATCATTCGACCTGCCATGTGGACTAGTGACGAGAAACGCGACCATGTGACTTACACGATGATGTCCAGGCCGGCGTCCAGCTGAGCTTGGACTGGCGGTGGGAACTGGTCTTGGTCCCAGTCGAGCACGGCCGCTTGTGGGGGCGAGGTGTATTTGGACATCAGGGACAGGCTAGCGGCGATATTGGCTTGCAGGATGGGCATTGCGGAGGCTGTTCAGGGGGCGTGAGTCGACTTCGAAAAATTCGGGGGGGGGGTGGCAAACGCACGGAGATCTGTGGTCACGATGGATGATCCAGGTCTATGTTCGGCTTCATTCGAGAGGTCCTCCACCATCGAGCGTAAGATGGCGAGCGTGATGGCGACGATGCCCGTGCCGGCGCCTATCGATGTTGAGAGGCAAACGAATCCATCAGCACGGATATGGTCGAAAATAAAAGCGTCCGAGTTTGGAGTGGACCTACCTACCTAATTCTAGGATGTGCTGAGCGCCCTCGCCGCCGTCGGTGCCGAAGAGGGATTTGCGCAGATCGGATAGGTCGGACAGCGGTCCTCGTTCTGCTTCAGAAGCGGCGGGGTGTCCGGAAAAGAGGTGTGCGAGCCAAGAACTGAGTCCGATGCCGCTGTCCCATATTTTCTATATGACCAGTAAAATAGTGAGCTGCGCTAATGCCAGTGGTATTTGGGTGGAATCGCTGCCGCTGACGTGCGGGAGGGGGGGGGGACACAATGACGACATACCTTGTCGAGGTCAAAGGAAGTCTGCTCTGTGATATCAAACACGATCGGAGGGGAAGGGGGGTCTTGGACACGGACTTGGGAGCCAGGTGGTGCTACGCGGAGGGCATACGACCGGACGATCCGTTCCTGTTTCGCGCTGCTCGACGTACTACCCTTTTGTGACTGTTGTGGTAGTGCGTTCCTTTTGCTTCCCGCGCGTGCGGCAGCGTGTTGGCGAGTGTGGACAAAGTTCACGGGCATGGACGAGACGGAGAACGGCGCGCGTCCGGTCGTGTCTGGGTCGCCGAGGACGACGAGTCGGTCGTCGTGTGTCGGTCCGCAGGTCAGGATAAGCCGCCACTGCGACTGCCGCCCGTCCGACGTAGCAGGGAGGGGGGGTCTCGGTACGGGGATCTCCTTGTACGCGGTGCTCGTCCGCCAGGAGGTGAGCTTGGTGGGTTTGGTGATGATGTCAGAGCCGTGGAGAGACCAGGTATAGTATATGTCGACAGGACGGTCGTCGAGGTATTCAGTGCGGAGATCGTTGCATATCTGGGGTGTGATGAGGACTGGATCGGTCGCTTGCAAGGGTGGCGGACGAAGAAAAGAAATGTAATGAAACATGAGAGAGAGAGGCTCGGCAAATTGGGCCGCGAATACACGCAAACAGGGTATGCTCTGGACTACATCTTGCCGACGCTCCTTCAACAATCCATGGCTCTTGCGAACTCAAAGTCGTACGTTCGTTCAGTCGCCACAGAAATGGTTTCCTAGGGTCGCTCGAAACGTGTCGGGAAGAACGACAGACACAGCACCACCGACGAACGGCTTTCGAACATTCTGTGAACGAGTCGGTCGACCTCCAATACGAAACCAGGTTGCGGTGCGTATCTTATTTCTATCCTTTTCTCGCCCTCCGTCTCATCTGCCCCCGACAGTTCGTCTTGTTTGGATCCTGGGTCGCCTTCGAACTGGCTGCAGAGCAGACACAACTTGAAAACGACCATTGGACCAAAGAAGTCCAGAGGTTCATGAGTATATGGACTTTCCGCCAACCCTCGCACGATGAGATTAGAAAAGCCAAGGCCCGTGCACAGATCTCCGTACGTCGATTCTCGTTCAGTCGCACTCACGCCCGTTTCACGCCCGCTTCGGATAGCAATTCCACAAGTACCTCGAATCGGTCAAGGAAAATATTTCTAAGTGGCCTATCGCCTTGCAAAACATATCCTTGACCTTGTCTGCGTTCACGGGCTCGTTCTATTACGATGCTAGCGAAGGAAGGCGACTTTGCTGGTCAATCTGCGCGTTCAACACTGCCATCTTTCTCATGTGGAAAATACCTCGGTTTCAACCATTCATGAACAGAAACTTCTTGCACGATCCGCTCTCTGGAAAAGCCCATACGCTGCTTACCAGCATGTTCAGGTTAGTGCTCTGCTCGACAAAGTCTGTTTGTATTTGCGCCCTGGATTGAGTTTCTTTTGCCAGTCACAAGAGTTTTTTACACCTCGCCGCCAACTCGATGGCGTTGGCGAGCTTTGGCAAGCACTCTTTCACTAGTTTTATCTAGTGATAGGACGACTGACTTCGATCTGGTCATTTCATAGGCGCTGCCGCGACACACTACTTGTGCGTTGCCCCATCGCGCGAACCGGACGTTAGTGCTCAGTGGCATTTCCTCGCATTCTTCATTTCGGGTACGGATTTCTCCCGTCTTCCAGAGCTTATGTTTTGAGTGCTCATGCTTGTGCTCGCCCCTTCAGCTGGACTGTTCTCCGGACTGGTCAGCCACGTAGTCTCCGCCAAAGTTTTGTACCCTAGAATCCTGTCGCACTTCTCCAAGCAAGCTGCGGTGCGGTCGTCGCCAGCAGCATCGGCCCTCTTAGGTGCTAGCGAGGTAGCGCAGGACGCACCACGGAGAATTCTTCCTTCGTTAGGTGCTTCCGGGGCAATCTATGCCGCGGTCGTCCTCACCGCACTAGCTTTCCCGGACGCGCAGGTTCAGCCGATATTCATACCTCTCAGCCTTCCGATCACGACGGGTGTGGGTGCGCTGGTGCTGGCGGACGTCGTTGGTGTCATTCGCGGATGGAAGTGAGTGTTCGAGTTCTTGGTTGTTCGACGGGGACAGTCCATCAGGGCTCGTGATCGACGTTGCTAATGAAATTCGCTAGGATGTTTGATCACTATGCACATCTTGGAGGTGCAGCGTTTGGTGCGCTGTACTTTGCGTACGGGAACGAGGTGTGGATATGGGCGAAGAACCTGTATCGGAGCGTCATTGGATCGGGTCAAACCGAGGTACGGTCGGAGTGAGTACATATACATACATTCCTGTAGACGTCAACCACACTCTGTAGCCCACATGGGTTGCTTAATGCAGCACTGCTCACTATTATTTTCTTCTGCACTAACACGATGCCCAAAGTATTAGCTAGATATCTTTCTTGCCCGTCAGCGTCCCGATCACCTCGGGCGCCCTGTGGTGTTGGCGTTGATAGTGTCGAGTGTCGTACGGACTTGGCGACTTGGAGGCGCGCTTGCGCTGGGGGTCTTGGCGAGCGGGCACCTGGTCTCCAGGATTGCAAAGGTCCCGGTGAGATAGAGCGAGGGTTGCGCTCGTACCTGCAATCCGGTTTGGGATCGTGGTAAAATCGACTGTACGCGCTGGAGCAGGCACGGAGG
>JBBPRP010000787.1:0-10609 GCA_038093135.1 Leccinum longicurvipes
CAGGACTCAGCGGATTGGTACCAGAACGAGCAAGGGTGCGGGCGCGCCATCCGCGAGTTTATCAAGGACAATGGTCTCCAGCGATCCGACGTCTTCTACACCTCCAAGCTGAAGACGAACGAAGGGAAAGCTCACGCGCGCAGGGCGATCGACAAGTCACTTAAGGAGTGTGGCCTGGGTCACATTGACCTGTACCTCGTCCATGGCCCTCTCGGGGGACCGCAGCTGCGTCGGGAGAGCTGGGAAGCCGTCGTGGAGGCCCAAAAGGAGGGCAAGCTGAAGAGCATCGGGATAAGCAACTTTGGCGTGCGACACATGTCCGAGTTGCTGGACAAGGGTTTGCCTGACCCGGCGGTGAATCAGGTGTGTTCTCTGCCTGAAACTGGATTCATAGATCCCGTTCACTGCGCCTACGAAACACGCAGGTCGATCTGCATCCGTTTATGACGCGGACGGACATCGTAGATTATTGCAGGAGACGGGGCATTCTGTTGGAAGCATGGGCGCCGCTGGTCGAGGCTATGCGGTTCGACCATCCCGCCCTAGTGACACTTGCCCAAAAATATACGAGGGAACCCGCTCAGATTTTGTTGCGATATTCGCTACAAAAGGTAAGAGCTGGGCATGCTGCCTCGGCCGTAATTTACATGGTTGGTGCAGGGATATGTCCCCTTGCCCAAATCATCACAGAAGAAACGGATCATCTCAAACATGCAGATATTCGACTTTGAGTTACAGGGAGAAGATGTCGAATACTTGGATTCGCTGGATGAAGGTCGGTGGAGATTAGCCCTTTTTTTTTCTGGAAAAACACTCTGACCAGGATGATTCCAGCACTGGTGACCGACTGGGATCCGACGGACTGCCCATAGGGTTTGGGGAGTGCCACATGATGCAGGACGATCAGTAGCATGGCCAAAACGACCCGTTACCTTGCCAATCAGTGAACTTAACCTTGTGTCTATTTGAACTCAATTCGGCGAACTCCAAAGTTTCGCGTTTCACATTCCTGGCCCTGTAGTAAGTCTTATGCGGAAAGTTCGTTTCAGAGGGCGTGCGCAAGTACGACCCTTTGTTGAATTGAATGGAAAAGGGCCCGCTTTGTCACGGTGGTGTAGGGTGCTCCGCACATTCCTTGCGGCCCCCCGGTGTGATACGGCGAGGTTTGTCGAAACTGTCATACGGAGATATATGTATCGTTGTTGGGTGTGGCGTGATAGGCGAAGATCACGGGCGTTGATTGGATGGCCGCAGTCCTCGTCATCTCGTCGTAGTCACTATCTGCAAGGTTATGTCTTTAACGTTATTTCTTCGCGCATTTCCGCAACCCATCGAGTTCTTAATTCGGACTACGGGATGACGGAATAAGGAAATTCGGCCATTCAGCGCTGTGGTACGTCCCAAGTGACTGGGCCTATTTATGAGTTTATGAGTCATGATAGATTGGTTGTATGTTACAAATGCCTATCTTCTATCGAACAGTCTTGCGTCTCCCGTCTCCCGAAACACCGCTGGGAAAGAACGAGCGGAACACGTTAGGTCACGCGGTCCGCTCAGAATTCGAATAAATCATGTCACGCGTAGCATGCCTGAATCACTGCCCCGCGGGCGATCCGTTGCCTCTCTGACTCGGAAACATGTAAAGGACGAGATAATGGTGGCAGAGCATTCTGCACGGAGCTACCGCTGCGCGGGATGAAAATTAACCACCGTCAAATTTGCGACTAGTGGCGCAGCATGCGATAACGGGAAACTGCTGATTTGGGTTAGAACGTGGATCTAGTGCGATTTCTATTGTGAAGTTTCACTAACGAGACGCTCGATGAGCAGCGGGGTCAACATGCCCGATTACACTTGAGGAAGCGGATGGTTCTCTCGCGCCTTGCGGTGGTGACATGATCAAGTATGCTGGTACGTGTACGGACGAAGGGACAGTCGCTGCGATATGGGGTTAAATTGATTGACTTGAACGCTGTCCATGGTTCTTGGCGTGCTATGCCGTTGGGACTCCGATCCTTGTATGATACAAAAAGAAAGGAAAAATGCAATGTCAGGAGCTTGAAGCTTACGTGTCTACACTCGTATTCATATTCAAATCTCCCTAATAGAACTCATGGAGCACTGTGAACTTGCCTGGTCGAAATCCTTCTTCGATTCTGGAACTATTGCTTGATTGCGATAGAACGCCACTCGCCTCCGTGATCTCGTATAGACGGAGATGCTCACTTACCCATGGCATGCCTACCCTTGCCATTCAGTGACCGTAATGGGATCTGACCCAAAGCTTGGCACTGCATCATCGAACCTGTCAACGTTCTACAGCCGAGCCGGAGTCCCACGCACTTGCCGACATTGACATCATGTATTCTCGATGGATCACTGACTTTTCAGGGGTTAGGTATGAACCAAGGACTTCAGACTATAAGTGTCCGCAACTCACGTTGAAATAGGAACAGAAGATCTTTGTTCGGGGCCAATAGTGCCGACTACAAAGCGCTCATCCCACGTTGAGCCCATGTATATTAAGGCTACCCCCTCTCTGATGTATATCTTGATAATCATGCCACTTACTAAGGTTTAGCGTCGAGGATGGGTGGCTTTTCCAAAACTTTGCGATGGTCGGCTGATCGGATAGAGCGCAAACACGCGTTCCATCGCTCCACAACACACTTACCTATACCCCAAATCAGCCTTGACAGATCCGTTGTCCCAATCTCCTAATTGGAAGGCGCAGTGGGGATTCGGCGAGTGCGTCAGCATCATCGTGTTGCAGCAAGGCACGCATTTATTACGGGGTGGCCGTTATGAATGTGCGCTTGAACCGGGCCACGACGCTGTGGTGTTAAACAGACTCACCTTCACGTGCCGCCACCCGATGATATGCCTCTGGAACATAGAATCACATCTTAGCGATATGACCGTGAGCAGTTGGGCGCAGGAATTAGGATGGGGAGTGGCCTGTGTTGGGCCAGTGTGGACCCGACTTTGCCATGCTTATGAAAGGGTGCTTCCCTGGTCTGAACACATGACTACGGTTCCAATGGAAACGCCAGAAACGAAATGTATTCCCCGGTGCCTGTGGCGAACATGAATGATGGACAGACACGGCAGTCCGCGGCATGTATAGTTTGCGCGGATATGAAGGTGCGCTGGCGCGGCGTCAGCGCCCAGACCCATAACGGATTATTTTTTTCCGGTGGGAGTGCTGCGAAGACCTCGGGGCCTGATTGCGATCAGTGGGGTGCTATGCATAGGGTGACTGGCAGACACTGGATTGACGGAGGGTGACGTGAATTCAGCTGTGGTGACCTGTGGATGCGCCGCAAGTTGAACTGAGACGGGAAATGCACATGTGCGCGAACAGCCGAGAATTTGAGTCATGCAAGCGGCGTCCCCGACGCGACGCCGTCCTTAACCACCTATAAGGTTCTACTACGATCGGTGTAACCGAGCTTGACCGCGGAACCCCATAGGAACTTATGATATTCCCGGCATCTTCCTTCTCTTGGCCCATCCTGCCGGCCAGTCTCTTATGCAGTTAGGCTGCGGCGATCGTTCGCAAGTCTGTTTCTGACACGAAACAGAAAGGGTTACCCTCGTATGCGGCACAAGTCCGTCCAAGTGCCTCGCAAACGTACGTGCCCACCACGGTCTCGGGGTGCTTCACGTTGACCTCGTTTCAGGGACTCCTCCATGCCCGCTTTCTCGTAATGATTCGGTCATTTAGACGGCCCTCTCCAATTGACGGGAAAAGATGAGAAGGTCGCGGCGATCAACGTTGTATGTAGATTATCATCAATCCCATATTCGTTCCGATCCAGGCGTTTCAAGCACAATTTAAATAAGTCCTCCCCCCTTGCCGTCCTTGCCCCGCAGTCCTCCCTCCTTCATTGTTCCCTGTCGCACTGCGCACACGATGACGCGCCCCTCATTCATGCAAAGGCTCGCCAATCATTATCCTTCCATTCTCGAGGACATTGCTTTTCATGTCGCTGTCGACCCATTTCTGGGCCCTCCAGTCAACCTCCTCTCGCTCTTGCTCACGTGCCATTCGCTGTACAACCATCTATCGATGGCGAACAATAGCGGACTATACGCGCGCATCTTTCGTCACAAATTTGACTGCGCGGCAATCGAGCGTCGACTGTCGCCTAGGTGGTCATCCGCTCCTTGCTTAGCCCGAGAACTTCGTAGCCGCTTCCTCTCGTTGCAGCATATAAAGCACGGTAACCTATCCCTGCGTCTCGACAGGGAAGCCATGTGGAAAGCGTATCTGATGCTGCTTGAGAACGATGGTCGCAATCAGAGCCAACTCTCCGACTGGGCAAATCTACCTGACTGGGTGCTTGGTGTGGTAGCTCTGAGGAGTTCCCCGTCGCCAACAAATTCCCCACGCGCACCGGATCCAGAGGGTATATCTCTGGCCGTATGGCTCCTTTGGATGACGGGAACCAAAGGTAAGCTTTCTCCGTCGTCACCTTTCATTTGTTCTGAGGGGTATCTAGAGAGGGTCACTTCCGAAGCCGCAGCAGTACGTACTGCCCTTACGAATGCAATTCTCCCCTTTATAGTTCGCGGCTATCAGGTAATGTGCAGCGATGCTTGCTTTCATGTTGGTGCTAAAATCCTAACTTTAGTATCCATCTTTTTTTGCTCCTGATTCTTATTTCTATCTTCCATTATGCGAAGAGCACGACGAGAGCGAAGGCTTCTCTGGTCCTCCCCCGCTCGTGACTCAAATCCACTATCTTGGCCACAAGCTCAAGCTCGCAGTACCTCCGCTTACGTCCGCCGCTCTCTTGAACTTCACCGTGCGGCAAGAAGCTTGGCGGGATACCGCTCAACTTCCATCGAATGTCGCTCCGGCGACGCGGGAAGAGGCAAATGTCCTTGATGTCGGAGCCCCTTCCCAAACGCAAGAGGATATTAGAGAATTTTGTTGGCGCACTCGGACTCGTTTCTTCCAGCATGACCAGACCTTTACCAGTGAACAGCTTGACAACGACTGGTTTCGCTTGGTTGCATGCCATACGCCCTCAGCTGTGGACCGACCCCTGAAAGGTATTATTTACTCTGTGGGCACTATGGTTGGTGACTGGTCCGGGCGGATCTTTGTGGGTTCAACCTCATGTTCTGATTTCCGTTCCGACATTCATCCGACAATTCATATAGGTCCCCGATCTGTTTGCGCATCTTAGTGCAATCATGGATCCTCGCATGCCTGCCTCTAGCGTGCCATTAATTCAGGAGAGGTTCTCGTGCACATTTGAGGAGCATCATTGCTTATCGTTCAGCGAGCCTCTTGTTGCTCCACCTGGCCGTTACGAGTTTGGCGAAGATATCTTTAATGCTTGGCTCCCCCAGGATCTAGAGTTCACCCGCCGTGCTGTAAGGAAGCTTCATTGCTAACTAGTCTGATTTGCACCACTAATTTATTTCCGTGTGACTTCTCAGGAGGGGCTAGAAGTTTTTGATCCTAGTACGGGCAAGAACACGCGGTACGAGACGTATCAACCTGAGCGCAAGTGCCCTTACTCCACCGGAGCATACGAACGCTTGTCCAATGGATTAGATCGTGAGTGGCGCCGCCAAGAATGTTCGGACTCCGAGATGCAGGAAGATGCAGAAGAGGTGGATGAATACGAAGACTTCGTCGAGGAATTGCCGAGCGGCGTACAGGACATTATCATCACCGGCGAGGTGGGTCTGTTTCCTATTCGTTTATTCCCCGTCCGGACATCAAACCTCCGTTCAGACGTGTGAAAGACAAGGGGAGGCTTGGGGCTATCACTCGTATATTGGGAGAATTCGGCCATGGGACGGTCTAGTCGTCTTCCTTCGGATCCCCGTACGTAACCCGTTTGCTCAATTCAGAGTTTTTGTTCCCAAGCCCTCATCACGGATCAGATGAACAATCCATATCGCAACACTGGTCGTTGGATATTCAAGGGTTATGTTCACGAGCGCAGCCTCGTTGGCCGCTGGCGTGACACCGCAACAGATGAGCATGCGGTCGGTTTCGAGGGTGGCTTCGTTCTTTGCCAGGAAGATGGAGTAAAAGGTATCTAGTGTGTTCGCATGACACGGGCTTTTACGATCTGGTGTGTACGTATCTTTGTTGTATGTTGAATAATTGCCGCAGTGCTTTGATAATGACCGTACAGTAGCTAATATAACATAGTCTGGAGCTTGGAGTTTTCCGTCATTCTGTCCCTACCTTAATGGGTTATCGGCTGCGGTTTCTTCCGAATACAAACGCTTAGGATGCGTAGAGGTCATCCCGAACGGTCGGGTATGCGTGTGGAATCGTCAAAGGAGTTTGCTGATCATGGCCGTGTGGGTTTTCGATCCGTTGTATAGGTTTTGCCGTGTGTATGTATCCATTCAATTGACTACCGGGATACAAGAACAAGGGTCTTCATTTGACGCTCGGGTCTGCCTCCAATGCGGTTAACCGCCACTAGTCCGCCGTTCAATGAATCCCCTAATATTTGCATGGCCCTCGAGGGTTCCGAAGAAAGCTCGCTTCGAGGCGTTTTCCCACAGAACAACCCCTAACTGCCTAGCGTACGAAAGTACATATTCATAATCGGCTTGCGAAGCGAAGTCCTTGTAGAGAAAACCTGCGGGTGCAAATTCAGAATTCATCGCTACGATCAAAAAGCTGCAGGTGTGGGTGCAACCCGACAGACCTTCCGCAGATTTAAGACGATTTCTCTCTAGTTCCCATAACCGTATCTGGTCTTGTACTGTGACAGGGAGGAGCGGATTCTGTGTGTGACGTACATTAGTGAAGTGCTTTCCACGGCGACGCAGTTAGAGAGAATGTTACATTTTTCCGCATTTGTGGGTGAGCGTGTGTCGTTAGATAACTGATGATCTAGATGCCATAGTTGGTGAGCAAGTTGGTTCCCTGAAATGATTGCTGACGTACCTGTTCTGCGGAGATACCATTGCTCAACGCTTTTCGCACACTTTCACGAGTGAGCATGCCGACCACCAGGTTCGGAAAACGGTACTTCATGGTAATAAACAGGTTTAGAACCGCAATCTCAAGTGGATTGTCTGATGGCCGTCATGTGAGCGCAATTGAAGGAATCCACAATATCCATTTTACCAGTGTATGCATATATCCTATAGTTGGTCTCTAAGACGATGAAACCTTGCTGTCCTGCCCCAGTAGTCAGCGCGACGGAGGTCCCAGAGCTTGCACGAGTGGTTCCCGAAGTACTCGAAGTAGGTAGCGGGGGTGAGAGAGATGTTAATGTGGTAGCCAAACGGGTGGGGCTGAAACGCTTCGATGAAGCCTGCCGTCGGGTGAGGCAGGGTCGCAAAAAAAGAATGAATATCCTGACCTTTCTTTGCCAGACGAGTCCGTAATCTCGAAGGTCTTCCAGCATCGCCTTTTGTGTTTCACTTAGCGGGTCTGTGGAATATTCCTAGGGGAAACGAGTGTTATCCGCTGACGTTAACGGTGCCCAGTAACCAAGGCGGGATTACTTACGCGTCCGAGTTCCATCGTCGAAAGCATGAAGAGAAAGCTGAGGACTTCTACAAGGTCCATTTGCCTTTCCTAGCACGGTGGATGTGCGGTCGGAAGAAGATATTTGTATCCAATCGAACATACCTCTGCCATGTGCAAGTACTGTAGTAAAAGGCTCCATAATTGATCATGTGGTGAGTGTAGAAGAAATTGGAAACCCGAAGAGGTGATTTGAAGAGGAGAACCGCTGAAAAAGTTTACCCTCTGGTTATCGTTTTTGGAGCAGGGTGGCGATTGCTCACTGAACGCTCTTCATTAATTCACTACGCTGGAGCAGATATAGGACGCCTTGTGAGGGCTTCGCTGGGAGTTGGCCTTGACCAGATGACACCATATAGTGAAGAATGGTCTGAACAAATGACATTGAATGTGTATATACCGGAATGCGAGTTTGAATGCTCACTTCCCACCTTTCCAAGGCATACGCATCGAGAGTGTCGATTGCAGCGGGTTGTCTCTTGTCGTCCTTTTCCGCTGGTAAGCCGAAACTGCCGGTGGTACCCCTAAAAGCCGCTTCTCAGCAGATGAAGTCGCGGTGTTTGGTGGGCTCACCCTCCCGTTATGGCCTGCCTCAAGCTCGACTTGAAGGTTGGATTGAGCGCGAGTTTCGCCGGGGAATTTTGAGTAATATGCAATCCGACCATCTCCGCCAAAGCATCATCGTAGAGTCTGCAACGACATGACCACGATTTTGAGAATATGTTTTCTTAAAAAAAAAAAGGGTTGACACTGACTTTCTTCCCTCAGGTACAACCCATGCACTCATGGTATTCATAGGAATCGCGCTTTCTAGCCATAGCAAGTTCATCGCCAGCTGACGCTCTAGCGGTCCGAGTAGACTTGAGACGCTTCAGCATTTCGTTTGTCAGCTGCTCTGACAAAAGAACACACCGAAATATTGAGAGGCATGATGATGGACGTTGGTAAAGGCGAGTCAATGTGTTTTGGGATTGTGAACGTAAGAATGGTAACAACGCATGAGGAACATTTTTGGGGGGAGATTCAGAAGAGGACTGTTCTTGAACAGACGGCATTCACGATCAAGCTGCGGCTGTGGATGTCACGAAGGTGCGTCCATGCGAATTAGGGTTAGGGTTAGAGTACTGTGACAAGCGCGTTTGTTTATTTTCCTTGTTGCCACTCCGATTCGGAGGTGGAACTTCGAGGATGCACTGGATTGACTGATTTCGGTACTTCTTTTCCTTCTTACAGGAAGCCATTACTATGCACTGGGTCGCGTCGAAATAGTTTTCTTCGAAAATTGGAAAAAAAAAAAGCAGCCGGTGACGGCGATCTTTCAAGAACGTTACACTTCAGGTAGCTTTTATCCTACTGAACCGGAACTTACTTGATCTCATCACCGTTAGAATGTTGTTCGGTAAGTTTCTATGGCCGGAGTCTCAGCGTAGTGCGCACCGCTTGGATGAAAAGTGATGGGTTGTTCTGTCCACCCGCCCATTCCTAATGGTCACATTGGGAGCTCACGCCTTCCGAATCCTGTAACCTGATATGTGAGTTTGTGAGTCCTGATACACGACACTTCTGCTACTGATACCCCCACTTCTAATGCTGTTTCATTGGATACCTTCTCCATTGGACGGGGTTGACTTTACATCTATGCACCCTCTCACTGGAATCTTGTTGATAGTTAATGCTTATTGCAGATAACAATTTTCAATCGTCGCGATTTCCTGTGTCACTCTGCAGGAGAGGTAACATCTTCAGTTTATTCGGTTCTCTTTCAGCTTGTTCCAATAATCCAGAGGTATTACTTTCCCTTCGTAGGTTTTCCTCCAGATCATGTAGAGGTAAGTGTTAGTCCTGGAGCATACTATCCTTTTATCGCCTTATTCCGTACCCGGCGCATTCTCGGTGCCCGATCAGACGGACACTACCGTTCCCAAGCAGACGATGATTCTCGATAGATGATCACTGTCACTTTCGAAACATGAATTTCATCTGACCGTTCTGATTAGTATACTTAGGTCGTCTAGCAGCTCTAAGCGGTATGTGGAACCAAGTCATCCACCTTTGTCAGGCAAATGTCTGATGAAAGTATTCAGACATTTGCGTCACCCCATACCGCAGAAAGGGCGAGAGATAGGATAACGGTGACGCATTTCTTTGGCGACAACATTACTATTGATCTGTTTGTGCTAGCTAGTTCGAGTTACAATGCATCCGTATTCATACATTATACACATTATACAAAGTGATGATAACATTCATTGCTCGTTCGTCAAAAGTTCGGAAGGCAGAAATCGAACGAAACGTCCACACGTCCCACATTATTTGAATCGGTTCCAATATCGCCTTCTGCTTTACATTCGTTGAAACTTAGAGTAATTTCGTGACGACTATCCCCCCGCACTCTTCTCGGAAGGTATGTTATGTTGACCTCCCTTTAAGTGCCTCTTGAGAGAGTCATCCCGAGCAAAGCGCAGCCCACACTCAGTGCATCGCACTTGTACTCTCTCCTTGAGATGGACCGTCAAGACGTGCCGCGCCAGGCTTTCCTTGTTCAACGTCGTATTACACCCATCCCAGAGACATGATTGGCGTGATTTCTCTTCCCCTGGTTTGATCCCGTGATAGAACTGCAGATGTTCGATGACGCTGCGCCTGTCTGGCATGATTGGCATTGCGCAGAGCATACCGCTGGTGACCCATCTGCATTGAGAACCTTGATCCTTGAGGCCCGGTCCACATGCAACCTCGGGGTGGAAATGAGAAGTAGATTGGGTGAATGGAACGGCATTAGGCATCAACGTGGTCGACGATTGTAGGTCCGCGCATACGTCTGTAGGGGGGTCATAATTCGTAAAGGCGTTGACTCGGAGGAAGTCCATCGCCGAGTAGCTATTATCCCCATATGTGGAAGGCTGGAATGTGTCACCGCTTTCGCCCACAACGTATGGCATTCGTCCATTATTATGTACCGTGTTTGAGTGAGCATGGCTGGGCAGAGGAGGCAGTGAATGGAGGTTACTCGGAATACTAGGCGCAGGAGGTGGTCCGAAATCATGAAGCCAAGTATAAGGCGGTGGGTAGGATATTTCATATTGC
>JBBPRP010000788.1:0-10608 GCA_038093135.1 Leccinum longicurvipes
CATGGTCTTGCCTGTGCCGACGTCGCCGTAGAGGTAGAGACCCTTGGGTGCATCTGGGGGCACGGATTCGGGTTCGGAGGGGGAGAAGAGGCGAGAGAAGATGGAGGACGAAGGGGGCACGGACGGGGGAACGTGCGGGGGTGGGTAGGCGAGGAGTTTGGAGTGGAAGGACTGGAGACGCTGTATGATGCGGAGTTGGTGGGTATCTGGACGGAGCGCGCCGCTGGATACGAGGGAATTGTACTGGTGCAGGGGTGAAGAGGAGGGTGGTGATTGTGAGAGCGGGGAAGTGACGGGGTCGACGAGGAGGGAACCAGAGAGCGTCGCTGTCGGTGACTGTCTCGCTGAGGGGACATGAACAGCGCGGATTCTGGTCGGTACTCGGCGCAGAGCCCTGAAGAGGAGCGTAGTAGAGATCATCGGGACGTAAGAATCCCACGGTATGGACGACGACCACCTCCTTCTCCTCCTCGCAGACTCAAACTTGCCAACTGGCTCGTTCGTCGCATCTTCTGGCCTCGAATCCTACACCACCCACGGATTCCTTCCGTCCCCACACCACACCGCACTCCTCGCTTTTGTCCACGACAGCCTCCACTCTTATGCCCACTCCGCCCTCCCCGTCCTATCCGACGCTCACCGGATCATGTCCGCCGTCCCCGCAGAGCATCTCGACCCCCTCAAAGCCCTAGTTGCCCTCGACGCATTCTACGAGTCCATCACACTCAACCACGTCGCCCGCCGCGCATCTACTTCCCAGGGCGTCGCCCTCCTCACCCTCTACTCCAAGGCCTTCGCCCCTTCCCACGGCTCACACCCCGCAGCCTCTCTCGTCGACCAGCTTAAGCTTGCCGTCCGACGCGGCGGCACCCACGGCCATCTTCCCGTTTGCTGGGGCGTCCTCACAGGCGCGCTCCACCTCTCGCTTGGTATGCCCTGTCTTGATCCGCCGATCAACCCTAGCTCATTTCCCCCAGATCGGGCCCAGACCCTCGCCCTCTTTCTCCATGCTCGCTCCCTCTTCTCGGCTGCAGTACGTATGAACACGATCGGTCCCTATCTTGCTCAGCAGATGTTGTACCGCGACGTACGCCCGATCCTCGACGCTTGTGTCGCCCAGTGTGGAACCATGTCCACCGCGGCCCTCATCCACCCCAAAGATTCAGATGAACTACCCCTCGATGGTCCCTCCAACACATGGCCATTAGGCGAAATCCTTGCCATGCGACACGATCTACAACACTCAAGGATATTCAATAGCTAGTGTCAATTTTTTTTGTTCGAGCAATTCATGTCCCACTAGCCAGTGCCAACCTTGCCGCAACCTCGGCCTGTCCTCTCACCAAGTTTGCCAAGTACGACACCATCACGTTGTCTTGCAACGCCGTCGCCCAGCCACCCTCTTCGTCTGGCGCCGCTCCGAGCACGTTCCACAGGTACTTTCCAAGCGCAGGATCAGGGGGGATCTCTTTTCGAAGGATAGATTGGACGTGTGCGAGCACACGGTTTAGTGACTCTGAGGTGCTGAGCAGGGCGGTATGCAGGGCAGGGAGAGGCGAGGTGGGCAGGAACGTGCCCGACTGATCGGAAGAGGAAAGAAGGAGATCGACTGCGATGATATGAATCAGTCATACATCAAAACGCGGCAGGCACGACTCACGTCCCGATTGTTCAGACTCATGGAATTTTAGTTCGCAGGGGATAGGTACGAACACGCAATTTTCTGCCTTTGGATATATGCCTACTGGAGAACTGTATTGTACCGATCGGTAAATGCACAGCGATGGCACATGGATGCGCGGCTAACCTGACGTATGCCCTCACACCTGCACCGACGCCCTCCTCCGTCCCGGTGTCGAGTGCCACATGCACCGCTGGGAGGGGTGTGGTCTCCTGCTCGTAAAAGTTTTGGATGAGGGCGGAAAAGGTGCCCAAGCCAGCCTGGCCGCTCTCGCTGCTCCCGGTCGCGTACCAGCCGACGATGCTGAGACCCTCCCTGCCCTGAGGACCGACACCGACCCCAGCGCTCGACGTCCCGGAGGGTACGATAGACTCTCCGCGACCCTTGAGGAACATTTCGTACATGGCGCGATGGTAATCGCCGTCGACGGCGACCTGTTCCTCCGTCTCCGAGTGGAGGACAGCGAATGCATGCGTGACATTGACGACGGTAGGTGCGGAGGCGGGCGACGCAGAGGAGGGCGTGCGTGTGCCGAGGAGTGTCCCGATGACGCGGTGCTGTGAGTCTGTGCGGCGGAGGTAGTGGTCGAGGATGGAGAAGAGCGCGGTCGGGTGGATCGTCAGCGACGTCGGGCGGGCACTTTGAGGCGGGGCGGGGCGGGGTGAGGAGGACGTTGGTTAGAGTGAAGACGACTTACGGGCTGGGATCGGTGGACGCATTTTTGAGAAAGATCGCAGACGAGGATGGTCCCAACGGCATCGAAATCGATGATAAAACACAGAAGTGGCGGAGTTGCAATTATAACTTGGTTTTTTACTTTTCTTCAAAATGCCATCAGAAGAGACAAAGGTACTCGTAATTTATTATCGTCTTGCTCGTTCTCCTCCTCATCCCTTCACCACAGGAACGCATCCTCAAGCTCGTCGACTTTGGCCGCGTACGTGATCTCTGTTTTCCACAACTGCCCCACTGACAGACAAACAGACCGTCGTTCACTATGGCTGGATTCCAATGATTATTTACATTGGCTACACCCAGAGCTCGCCCCGCCCTATGTTCATCAAGTTTGTCTCTCCTCTTCTTTTCCGCTGTTGCACTCATCCTTCAAACAGACTCATAAGCCCGCTCGCGTGAGCACACATGTAGTACTTGTTTGTTTATCGGCTTCGCGAGGTGAGTATTCTTCCCCACTGCCCTGCCCACTGCGACGATTCAAATGCTGTGGTGGTCCTTGCGAACCGGACCCTGAACCACCCTCGTTGTATAACCAGCCTACGCTTGGTTGGAATGGGGGTGCTTTGTCGACAGTAGAGGCCAGATATGAGCATCATCCCTTCGCTTTCGCCTTTGTTGTACCTTCGTCACGCTAAACAGTGTCAATGCCCCAGATCTTGCATGTCCCTACTATAGATACACTCTCCTCAATTCAGATGCCCCAGTAATCCGCTGGCACATTGGACACAGTTTCGTCGTACCCAGACACCTCAGCCAACACGTTGCGCAGCATGTGTGCCAACACCCCGTTGACACCGTGGGGTCCACATACGACGACAGGCACACGCGACACGTCGCAGGCGCAGGCTGTGAGAGATTCGTGAGCACCGTGGCAATCGCGAAGCGCACCGAAACGTACAATCGCGTTCAACTTTGCTTCCAGTGCTAATATGAGTGCAAGGTTGTCCCCCCTTGAACGCGCAGTCAGGATAGCCATGTCTAGTTTGTCCATGTCGTCTTCTGAGTCCAGCATGCGTGACAGCGAGCCAGCGTCTGTTGGGGTACTGTCCCCAGTTTGTCGGTCGTGATTCGATCGTTGCTCGACGTCCTCCGTATTATCCATGTTCCCGTCTGCCTCCAACTTGACCTTCGTGACGTCCGCCTCTCCAAACTGCGCATCTCCGAACACGGCATCGTCTGTTCCGTCAATATCAATGTCATCTTCGGTGTCCATCATTGCAGGGCGAACGTGTATTCCCGTCCCTCTCAAACTTGCCGTCGTGATGACCCGAGTACGAACGCTCCCTTCTCCCGTTGCATGCCAACCCGCGTCGGCGTCCACGTCTACGTCTGCATCCTCGCTCCCCCGCACCAGCCCGTTCGTTCGTTCGCGTTGCCGCTCTACCTGTGTACGTCGACTCTCATATGCAAGACATGTGTCAACGTGCGCCTCTACGACATCTCTGTCACCCCGGACGTGTTGCGAGCACACGGGGCAGACCGTCCCTGTGGCCTCTCCTTCTGGGTTGACGTTGTCCCCATCGTGTCGCGCCAGCCAAGTCGCCTCTTCCTTGGCGAGCTCCTTGAGCCGTGCATGCCTTGCCCTGCGACGGCGCGTAATGTATCCGATCGCATGTTCTATCGCCGCAGGGGCGGTGGACGTGTTTGCGAGGATGGTAACGGACGGCGCAGAGGTCGAGGATAGGTAGATACGGGGCGACGGCTGGAGTGCAGTGAGAGACTGGCGCGCTTTGACAGCCGAACGACGTTTGTGAACGCTCGACGGGCTGTACGAGGAGGTGAAAAAGAAAAAGGAGAAAAAAGCGGAACGAGAGACGTACCCCTCCTCGAGGCCGTCCACCTGTGTGAGTACCTCCACGTCGCCGACATGTCTGATGATATCTTCGACGCGCTGCATTTCCAGCTCGGCGTGTGCTGCGAGGAGACGGATGGGGATGAGCTCGGCGCAGGCCGGACATGGACGTGTTTCGGCACGCTTCGCTGTAAGGTGCTGGTCACCTGGGAGAGAATGGTCGCGTTTAGACGCGCGCACGTACGTTTCTTTACCCTCGGCGGTGAGAGATGCTCGTCCGGCGCGGGGGTGAGCGAAGAGGAAGAAGCGACGGAACGCTCCCTAGCACGTTTTTTGCCGCTGTTGTCGTTTGAGAAGAGCGTGAAGACGGAGGCCTGCAGAGAAAGAACGAAACGCACGTTGCAGTGTCCATGCGGGTGTAGCGTTTGAGCGCGGAATATGAGCAGGATGGTCGGGAGGGCGGGGGTGGATTGCGCCGACCGAAGACGGATGCACCGCGACGAAGACAGCATGTCCACGTGACCTCGCCGACACAATCTGAGTCCGCACTGCAACTTTGGCCTTGGTGCATCGAAGAACGATCCACTCGAAACCCCCTCTCGGATCGCCATCGACAATGGCGGATCTTGAGATAGCCACAGACATCACCGGGGTCACCAGCCACAAAGTGGAGAAAAGAAAAAGGTTGACATCTTGCCAGAGTGGCCAGTTCTTTTCCCTCAGTGCTCGTTTTGCGATTATGGAAGTGGTTCCCGTGATGATCGGATGCATAGCTGTTGGTATCAGGACCCGCTTGATTCGGGAAGACGAGGAATGTACAACGACGGCTCCTCCGAGTGATTAGTCTTCTACGACTAGCTTCCGGATGGTTGTCCGCGGACAGATCGGGTACATGCCACTGGCCACTTTTCACAGCAGCAACGAGTGGCTTATTACATATGGTACGTCCGCGTCATGTTCGGGCGGGCTCGTGAACCCATACTCGTCTTCCCGTATGCATCGGAATGCGGTTTACGGTATCGATCTTGCAATGGCGACAGCGAACGGGTTGGGGCCGCGGATCGTGATCGAGGATCCCCTTGTGTCCATTATCCCTTTTGTTTTCGTCTCTGGCGCGACGCCGTCGCGTGGGTACGTCCAGTCCCTTCCCTTGCATACTCGCGTGCATGACGCGTTCCCGTTACCATGTCCGAGGTCATTCCGCCATAATGAAATCCACATTTTTTGATGCCGCACGATAAAGTCTGGATGATACAATGTTCTCAGTGGCACAAATCATTTCAAGTCGTTCAGCATTGCGTGACTCGTGTCCTAGCATATCATACATTCCCTACGTCTTTGCTTCCCTTGAAAGACACGACGCATGCAACTCAGATGCCTGACAAGCCCTTTCCCTTGCTGTCCAAAGCTGCACTTCCCCTCGCAGTGTTCGTGCTAAATGTTCCTCCCCCCGAGTGGAATCCTTCGCCCGATTGCTCCTTGCCCTTCTGCAACAAGACGTTGATAACGTCGACGTCCTTGGACGTTCCAAACGTAGACTCAAGCTGCTGCTTAGAGGGGCGACCTAGATACCCTTGAGCACCTTGGGACGAATGAAATATTGCGAATGCTGAGAACGGGTTGAGCGAGCGACACTTAGGGGGGTCAGGTACATACAATCGACGACTTCTGCAAGAGGGATCGTCCTGTACACAAGCCATCAGATAAATCAAACTCGTAAAGAGGGGTATGGATTTACGTGTCTTGAAAGAGATCGAGTGAGGGATGCGGTTCGATAAAGCGGATCATCCCTGGACAAAGAGCCTAGGCTCACCTCCAGCCTTCCATTTCTTGAACTGAAAACGTCTCCCACGTCAGATGACGCCATCGAGCATCTGAACACGCTGAATTACCTACCTCTACGGGATTAACGATGATCATGTACTCGTCCGTGGATTGCGAGTCCGGCTTGTAAACGACTTTGGTGACGTTCTTAGGCATGGCGTGGCGCTATCGGGTTGTTGATGGGTATGTTCAAACGACGGATTAGGATACAACAAATAAGTGTATGCGATGGTGGTGTAATAAGAGGGATCGAAACCGACGCGCGCCTCTTTATACACCTCGGCGATCGCCCGCCCTCCACACGCAATGACGTCTTGTCTATGTAACACGTCACGCGACTTCGGATCATCGTACAGACAACTCTCCACAACATCATAGGGTCGCTACCTTGTCCCAACTCAGCTCCGTCTCCTTACGTCCTTCGTTCCCAGCAGTTAGGTGGGTCAAGGGAACAAGGGATGGCCTGCGAAAGAATCAAGTGTCAACGCTGGCATCCACGATAGCGGGATGACGCTCACCTGCCGTGAGCACACTGGAACGGAAAAACAGTCGCTGATAGCTGTTTCACCAATCGCTCGCACTGTTCTGTGTTCAGGGAGTCGTTGAACATAATTGCACCTGGGAAACTGCTGAGCCTGGAGCACACATCAAAAGCCAAGCTTACCCACCTCGACAAGCCTTTGAGTTGATCAAGTCGAGAAGTTCACGTGGACACCATCGCAATGCCTTCAGCCACTGCGTCTCCTCGCCCGAACTTGCAGAATCAAGCTGGGATGATGGATCACGTGGTTCGAGTTCTCGACTCTCGAGCGCACCAATGTACCCCTTGATGAGTTCCTGCATTTCCTTACCCGATAATAGCTGCACCTCGATCTCAGCGGATGTTCGCACCCACTTGCTGTCCACACCTACCTTTTCGCTCACGATTTCAGGAATAGCACTCACAAACACCTGAATATAACCACCATCCATTTCCGTCTCACACTCTAGCCTGGACCGGGCTTCCTCTAGTCCAGAGAATCGGAAACCCCACGACTCGAATGCCTTGTGGAAATTGGAATGCTCTGCGAGACGAGAAGCTTCGTGTCTAGCGAGTAGCACGGGTACCGGGGGTGTTAACTGCTTCGTCTCCACCCCTCCACTTCCTTCCTGGTGGCTAAGAAAGCCACAACAAATCGACTTCAAAAATCGTTCAACACGCACACGTTCGTCCGCGGCATGTTGATCGATTAGGATGAGCGTTTTCCCATCCGGGGCAGGCTGACCTTTGCATGTTTCATTGTCTTTCTCTTCACCCGAAAGGCCGTTGGAGTCTAGACCGATAACGCAAGCGATAAACTTGCGGTCCACCTGACTAATTATGCGTGCGTTTCGCAAATCGTCCTTCCGGAAACGTATTTGAGACGCAGCAAAATTAGACGAGCCAGGCTGAGGACCCCAGCCAGAGATCGCACGCTTTGTGAGACCGGCCATGTGACAGCCCTGGTGAAGCTGAGAATTATAAAAATCCGTATCCACATTTGCTGATAGGGACAGGGCGGGTATCTTTGGTTCTTTAAGCGCAAAAGCGCCGTTGGCCTTGGAAAAGTCTCAGTGACGTAGTACAACACGAGGTGCGAGGCTAAAGAAGGTTACCTGTAGGGCTTCTTGCAGCCACTCGGGTACGCGGTTTGATATACCGGTATCGTTTTTGTTTGCCTCGGCTGTCGGGTGGGGTGTCCGTAACGTGCGCCTCTTCGAGCTGGACTCAATTGAATCATCCACGGCAGCTATAAAACGGGCGCTTTGAGGACAGGAGTTCCCCGTGCGGTTATCGATGATGAATGTTTCCCGGGTAGATGGATCTGTCCAGACCGTCTCCTGTGCATCACCCAGAGATACCTTTCCCTTGTTCAGATTCTAAATCGATGGACGACTGTGCACATGAGCCGAAACGCGCACCATATGGCCGAATACGTTGGATCTCCCACTCCTTTCGGACTGAACTGAGCCCGATGGCATCTTTTGATTAGCCACAGCATCTGGGATAAGCTTCTGTTTCTTCCTCGGGTTGCTATCCTCGGCATCTTCGTTCCTCGTGTTATCGGGCGCAAAACTGTGGTGAACCAAGAACGACTGAATAGTCGTAGATAAGAAAGAATTCACAATGGTTTTATTCTAGGATGTCTCGAAGTCAGCAGGGCACAGATCCGGGGATTGGGCGAGCCTTGCCCACATCCAGTTCGACCGCTGATTTCGAGGGTTCCAGGCAGTTATCGATGTGCTTCACGGGAATGATCAAATTTAGGACGTAAACCGGCTTCTTCTCTCCCTTACGGGGAGACCGGCGTGTAGCTGGAAAAATTCGATGAGATTGACTCCTATGGCGCGGAACAAGAAACAGACAGGAACGTAAGCTTGTCTCTCCTCCCTCGTCGTATGCCTGGAGGGCGTAAAATTACCAACCGGTTCACCGGCAAGCAAGCACTCCTTACGTGTTTCGCGAACGTACTCGCGGCGAAGCAATTATCGATTAACCGGTGGAGGTCACAAAACGAGATTGGGTGTTTATTGATATCTAGAAGGGGGGGGATGTGTGACAGTGGCTTGATCAGGGACTGGCAAGATGTGACCTACACAAGAATTGATACGACTGTCGGGCCGAGAGAGATCAGAAAGGGGATAATGTCCGATCACGGAATGGAAGGCGTCACAACCTTTGTGTGTGCCCCAACGAGCGAGATAAATCCCTCGATTTGGAGTTGTCCGGAGGTAGCAGCTATCTCCTCCACGCACTGAGAAACCCAACTTCCATCTCAATCATGCACGTGGGTGACAAAACAGAAGTACACTTTCCTCCGTAAATGCACGCCCGTACAAATGTCGAAACGCCGCAAGAGTGGACTGAGTCTTGATCGGACCAAACGGGTCATTAAACCAAAGCTATGGAAGCGGCTGTATCGTTACCTTGGGTGTCTTGAGAATATGCAACTTGTGGGGATTCTGACACTCCTTGCTCCTGCTCGCATCCTGAAACGAGAAGGAAACGTCTGGAAACACCAACGCATACACCTCGAGGTCTTGCCGAATCACGTCAACGGTCTTGTTTGGCGAAGGGTGAGATTGACGGCGAACTGGGAACTATTCAATGGTTACCACATGTACACATGTGCCTACATTTTAGCCGAGGATGACACACATTGAAAAATGCATCACGGATCGATACGACGGTTCCGGAAGACTCTCTTCGCCAACGGATCGATGGGCCCATGTAAAGGCACTTTCCCGCCTGGATAAAAGCGTGCGTTTTCCACAATAGGAGGAACACCGGAGAGGAACATACCTTGACAATGACGGACCAACTCTCGCGAGATCTCGCTGTGCGAGATGAAATCTCCAAGCAAGAGAGATCCGCCATGGAAGCCAACGCTGCGAACAAAACCTGAACGCGTGCAACGGGCTTCATTATGCCGGATCATACCTTCTCCTCGGAAGCCAAATGTAGAAACCGTTTCCAGAGAGGCAGGGGTATAAGCTTTCGAAGAATCTACAAAACAAGGGTTGAAATTTGAAACGTTGAGCGAGAGGAACGAACTGCAATCGAAGCGAGAGACTCACTGTATCGCCTATGCTCTGAATCCCGTCCGATTTTAGTCAAACCGTCCTTTGTGAAGCCCGACCCGTTGTCTACAACCCAACAACTCCATTCCGCGCAGTCGATGCCGATATCAATCTGCGAAGCTCCTGCGTCGAGAGCGTTCTGCAATAGCTCGGAAATTATGCTGGGTAAAGATGTCAGAATTTGAGTTGAACGTAGTTTTGTCCGCGTTTCTGCTGAAAGCCGTCTCAGAAGTGATTCACCCGTCATGATGGAGTAGTTGGGTATTATAACTCAAATGATGCGCCAAGAGCCTGGGTCTATTGTAGTGTGCATGTGGAGTGGGGATAGAATGGAACGAAGTGCAACCGGCGCGACACGAACGGTGATCATTGCACGGGGGCTGTTGCCAATTATTTGGTGGCTCCTTTAGAAATAAACAACTACATTTGGCAATGTCGATCGAACACATGTTTACATTCGGAAGACACCGAACCCTGATCCCCCCCAAGTGGACGGATTCCCGCCCGGCATACGTCCATCTGAACGCCTCCTGCGTGCGAGCGCAAGCGCAAGCCCGACCACATCACGGGTTTCTGTAGGTTGGATGATCCCATCGTCCCACATACGAGCGGTGGAATAGAGCGCCGTCGACTGCGCTTCTATTTCGGCCTTCAAACTGGCGTGCTGATTTGGATCCCTAGCCAAATTCTCATCAGAAGCACACGGAACTGTGGAACGGACATGTATACCTGGAGACGGTCGACATCACTTGTGAGAGCTGCCCCGATCCCATGACGGACACTTTCGCATTCTGACGTATTCCTCGTCAGCATCGAATCAGATGCAGTGCTCATGGGACTTACAGGCCACATCCATAGAAAACGTGGAGAATACTGAAGCTGTTTCAGGATGCGTTGTCTGGAAATAGAATCAGACGACTCACCGCGCGACCAGACATCCCTACACGCGTGAGATGAGTCTCGCCGGTGTTAGCAG
>JBBPRP010000789.1:0-10607 GCA_038093135.1 Leccinum longicurvipes
CATACTTGCAAGAAGGTGAAGGATTGGCTTCAGGAGCAGGATTTTCATACTATGGTATGGCCTGCACAGTCTCCTGACCTCAACCCCATTGAGCACCTCTGGGGTTACCTCAAAAGAAGACTAGTAGATCATGAATCCTCTCCTAAGGGGATTCATGAATTGTGGGAGAGAGTTCAGGTTGATTGGGAGGGGATAGCAGTTGAAGAGTGTCAGAAGTTGATAGAGAGCATGCCTAGAAGGGTTGAAGCAGTTATCAAGGCAAAGGGGGGCTATACCAAGTACTAATATACCCTGGAAAGCAAAAGGTGCAAAACTGTTGCAATGGTATTGGTGTTTTGAAATGGATGTATCTTTGCAGTATGTAAGTGAAATCACATGACCCTGGGGACAACATTGTAGCTAAGGGTTTGTACTTTATTTGTTCCCACCAAAGCAAAGTGAAATTCCCACAATTGATTGTGGGGTGCTTTGCACCCTGGTTTGGGGTTAGGCATTGCAACAGTTTTGCACCTCACTGTATATATAGTATGATGAGAATGTTGTGTAAACTTGTAATGTAATGTAAAATTTATCAACTAAATAAATCAGTACCACAAGATATTCAAAAGTAATTCATCATTATTTATCTGAATGCAATAAAGAATATACTTGCTGTAAATAGGAAAAGAAAAAAAGGTAACAGAAGTGAAAATGAACACATGGCATGATTACCATGGAAAATATTTATGATATGTATGCAACTCACATTCTAATATTGCAAGGATGAAATAACATAGAAATGGATGTGTTATTGTTAACATCATGAGTCTTTGAATCATATGATAATACAAAACTCACATCCTATCATTTTCAAGGTAAAATCAATAATAAATGTACAGGGCATCATTGGCATGAGTTGCAGACTACTCTGAATATTCCATAATGCAAAACTTACAACCTGTCATTTCAAAAACAGAATGGAAAATAAATAGACATGGCACCATCAGATCACTGCTCTGAATTATTATTCCATAACATACAACTCACTCTCTGTCATTGCCAGAGCAGAGTGAAGAATGGATAGATATGGCTTCATCAGCATCATGAAGTATCTCATAATGCACAACTCACAACCTGTCATTTCCAGAGCAGAATGGAGGATGAATAAATATTGCATCATTAGATCACCATTCTGAATTATTCTACAATGTAAAACTCACACTCTGTCATTACCAGAACAGAATAAAGGATAGATAAAAATGGCATCATTAATATCATCACTGTGAATTATCCCACAGTGCACAACTCACACCCTGTCATCCCAGAGCAGAATAAATGCACATAGCACAAGTAAGTATGACAACTGTGAATTATTCCAAATGTGCAACTGACAACCTGTTATTTCTAAAGCAGAATAGAAAATGAATAGGCATGAATTATCAACACTACTTTAAATCATTCTATAATGCAGAACTCACTTCCTGTCATGTTCAACATGAAATGAGGAATGAATGGGCATGGCATCATTGACACCACTTTGAATCATGCCACAATGGAGAACTCACTTCCTAATATTTTTGGGTGAAGGACAAATGTATGCAGCTTCATCAGCATCACCAATCTGAAGCATGCCACAATGCAAAACTGACACTCTATCATATCTAGAGGAGAATGATGTATGTATAGGTGCATAATGTTGGCATCATCAGATTCACCACTTTGACTGGTTTTACAGTGCTTAACTTACTGTCTGTCATTTCTAGAATGAAGGATGGTCCATAGACATGGCATCATTAGCATTGCTACTCTGTAATATTCCACAATGCACAACTCATTCTCTGGCATTCCATAAATTACCATGTTGTCATCAGGATTACTATTCAGAATTATTATAAAATCCACAGCACACAGCCTGTCATTGCCAGAGCAGAATGAAATATGAATGAACATGGCATTATCAGCATCAGCACTTTGATTTATGCTGAAATTGACAACTCACATACTGTCCAGAGCATAATGAAGAATGAATGGACATGGCATCATCAGCATCACCAAGCTAAATTATTTTACAATAACTTACTTTCTGTTATTTAATGAATGGACATGTCATGATTGGTATCATCATTCTAGATCATTAGAAATACACAACTCATTCCCTGTGATGTCCACATCAGAATGAAAGAGGAATGCACATGGCATCATCAGCATCACTACTTGGGAATTATTCCATAATTCAGAACTCACAGGCTGTAATTCCAAGAGAAAAATAAAGTATAAATGGACATGCATCCTCAGTATTACCACTCTCAATCATTCCATAATTCCTAACTCACTGCCTGGCATTTCCAGAGAAGAACCAAGAATAAATAGGCATGGCATCATTAGCACTCCTCTGAACTATCTCACAATGTACAATGCATGACTCACAATCTGTTATTTCCAGAGCAGAAGGAAGCATAAATAGAGATGACATCATCAGCATCACCTCTCTGAATTGTTCCTCAATGCCTACTCACAAGCTATTATTTCCAGAGCAGAGCCAAGGATAAATAGACATGGCATTATCAGCATCCCTCTAAATTAGTCTTCAATACACTACTCAATCCCTATCATTTCCAGAGCAGAACAAAGGATGAATGGACATGGCATCATTAGTATCACCACTCTGAATTATTTCACAATGCACCCTCACTCCCTGTCATTTCCAGAGCAGGATGAGGTGTGAATGAACAAGCATCATGGGTATCTCTACTCTGAATTATTCCACAATATACTGTACAACTCACCCCCTGCCATATCAAGAACAGAATGAAGGATATAGTACATATGTAAATGGACATAGTATCATCAGCATTACTCTGAATCTTTCTGCAGTGCACAACTCACAAGCTGTCATTTGCAGAGTAGAATCAATGTTGAATGAATATAGCATCATTGGCCTGGGCCCTCTGAATTATTCTACAATGCATAACTCACTGCCTATCATTTTCAGAGCAGAATAAAGGAAATATGGGCAAGGCATCATCAGCATGACTACTCTGAATTATTCTAAAATGCACAACTCACAATCTGCCATTTCCAGAGCAAAATGAAACATGAATGGACATGGCATCATTGAATCATCACATGAATCATTCCATGATGCATGACTCACAAACTGTTATGTATTTGCAGAGCAGTATGGAGAATGAATGAACATGACACCATGACTACCATGACTCTGAATTACTATGCAATGCACAACTCACTCTCTGTCATCTAATGAATGGCAATCATGTATCATGAGTATAACTAGTAACTCTGATTTATTTCACAATGCAAAACTCACTCCTGTTACATGAAGCATTATTGATTCTATACCTTTGACGAAAATCTTATGAAGAGTCTGTCAAGTCAAAGGCAAGATTTGAGAAGAAGAGCAAAGTGGGTTGAAGTCTCACTACCGTATGGCAATGGTCTCATGGTAGAGCAAGTGACACTTGATTGCGTAGAACTAGCTGGGGGACACCATTGTGCTACGAGCAATATTTATAGAAGTACAGGTGGCACATGGGCCAAGTGGAGCTTGTAGCAGTGAAAGAGAAAGAGATGTAAAAGGGGAAAATGAGGTCAAGCCTTATCAGCAACAAGGCAAACTAAAGATAAGAGAAACACGAGGACAGCAAAGACAATGATATAGAAGTTAGAAATGAGAATGATCAGAATGAAAATACCATGAGAGATGGAATTTCCCATGACTGTCAATGTAGGTTGAGAATGGGGTGTAAGAGAAGGAATGTGAAACCATCACCATGGTGAAGCCCTGATGCTCAACCTCAATCATAACAACTCCCTGTTATTTTCAAAGCATAATCAAGGATAAACAGACATGGCATCATCAGTACCACTCTAAATAATTCAGATATTTCACAATGCATAACTCACCTGCTGTCATTTCCAGAGCATAATGATGGATGAATGAACAGCATTACCACTTTGAAGTATTACACAACAACTCACATACTGTAATTTCCAGAGAAAAATAAGGAATGAATGCAAATAGTATCATCAGCATTACCACTCTGCATTATCTCCATAATGCACAACTCACTTCCTGCCATGTCCAGAGTAGAATTAGGGATCATTGGAGATGATATAATCAACATCATCACCACTATAAATAATTCTTCAATGCACTTGAACTCACATACTGTCATTTGCATAACAGAATGAAGGTGTGAATAGGCATGGCATCACCACCACCACTCTGAATTATTCCATAATGCACAACTCACTCTCTGTCATTTATTGAATGGACATGGTATCATCAGTATCACCACTCTGAATTATTCTTCAATGCACATCTCACTCTCTGACACTTAATGAATGGACATGGCATGGTCAGCATGACCACTTTGAATGATTCCACAAGTACAACTTACAAACTGCCATTTCCAGAGTAGAATGAAGAATGAAAAAGATGGCATTATCAACATCACTACTTTGAATTATTCTCAAATAAAAACTTACTGTCTGTTATTTCTCCAGTAGAATGAAGCATAAATGGAGATGGTATCATTAGCATCATCACTCTGGATTATCCATAATACATAACTTACATACTATCATTTCCAGAGCAGAATGAAGGATGAAGAATATGGCATGATTAGTACCCCAATCAATGATTCCACAATGTACAGCTTACATCCTGTTTTTTCCAGAATAGATGCAAGGATAAATGGATATGACATCATTAGTATTCTTCACCCCTCTGAAACATTCCACAATACACAACTCACTTGCTGTCATCTCCAGAGCAAAATGAAGCATAAAGGATATAGCATTATCAGCATCTCCATTCTGAATAACTCCACAATGCATGACTCACCCCCTATCATTCCCAGAGTAGAACCAAGGACAAATGAACATGACAGTCATCATCAGCATCCCACCCTGAATTATTACTCCAAGCATAACACACATTCTATCATTTCCAGAGCATTACTTTGAATTATTCTACAATGTGAAACTCACCCCCTGCTAAGCAGAATCAAGGATGAATGGTCATGGTATCATCAATATTGTCACTCTGAATTATTCCATAATGTACAATTTACATGCTGTCATTTCCAGAGCAGAATGAATAATGAATAAATATGACATCATGAGTACCCCTCTGCCAAACTATTCCACAATGTACCACTCACTCCCTGTGATTTCCAGAGCATAACAATAGACAAACAGATATGGCATCTTTAGCACCTCTTTGACTTATTCTTCAGTGCACAACCTACTTCCTGCCATTTCCAGACCAAATGAAGGGTTGAATGGAGATGCATCATGCATCATCAGTATCACTCTCTGGATTATTCCACAATGCACAACTCACATACTATCATTTTCAGAGCAAGGGTGAATGGCCATGGTATTATCAATATTACCAGTCTGAAATATTGCATCATGTTCAGCTCACCTCCTTTCATTTCCATAGTAAAGTGAAGGATGAATGAACATGGCATCATCAGCATCATCACTTTAAATTATTCTATAATTCACAACTCACATACTATCATTTTCAGGGCAGAATCAGGAATGAATGGGCATGGCATGATGCCATTAGCACTTCTCTGAATAATTTCAGTGTACAATGCACAGCTTACAACCTATAATTTCCACAGCAGAAGAAAGTACATAGCCATGACATTATCAGCATCACCACTCTGAATGGTTCTACTATGCACAACTCACAGGCTGTCACTTCCAGAGCAGAATCAAGGATAAATAGACATGCATCATCAGCATTGCCACTCAGAATTATTCACCAATCTATAACTCACTCTCTTCATTTATTGAAGGGACATGGCATCCAAGTCATCAGCATCACCACTCTGGATTATTCTACAATATACAACTCACTCCCTGTATTTCCAGAGTAAAACAAAGCATAAATTGATATGGCATTATTCATATCACCACTCTAAATTATTCCACAATGAAAAACTCACAACCTGTAATTTGCAGAGCAGAATCAAGAACAAATGAATATGGCATCATTAGTACCCCTCTAAATTACTCTACAATGCACAACTCACACCCTGTCATGTCCAGAGCAGAAACAAGGATGAATGGACATAGCATCATCAGCATCATCACTCTGAATTATTCCATGATTTGTAACTCACATACTGTCATTTCCAGGGCAAAATCATAGATGAGTAGGAATGATATCATTAACACTCCTCTAGTTTTATGATGTACCACTCACTCCCTGTCATTTCCAGAGCAGAATGAAGCATGGAGATGACATCATCAACATCACCACTCTGAATTATTCCATAATGCACCACTCACTCTCTGTTATTTCCAGAGTAGAATGAAGCATAAAAAATGAACATGGAAGCATGAAGTCATCAATCTCCTACTCAGAATTATTCCATAATGTATAACTCACTTTCTGATGTTTATAGAGCAGGATCAAAGAGGAATGGACACAGCATTGTGAGTATCACCACTCTGAATTATTCCAAAATGCACAACTCACTCCCTGTCATTTCCAGAGCAAAATGAAGAATGGATCAACAATATCATCAGCATTGCCACTCTGAATTATTTCACAATGTATAACTCACTCCCTGTCATTTCCAACAGAATGAATAATATATATTAAATCATAATCATTTTTATCCTTTCACTACATTGAACAACTTACCACCTATAAGCCCCACAGTGGCATGAGAATGATTAGCACATCTCTATCTTTATGCCAGTCCTGATTTGCATCAAAGCTTTCTTACCCAAAATTGTGGAAACCATCTTGCAATTCTTTCAGGATGTATGTTCTTCATACTATGTACAGGAAGTACAGAATCTTGTAGTTTATCTATTTCTGATGCAATTCTTTGCTCATGTTAAGATCAGCCTTTAGAGAATATTCCATTTTTAGTTCAAATCACTTACTCTTGAAGTGCATATCTGATACATAGTGTTATATTTGTTTCCTGGGCACTAACAAATAGAATTTGCAAAGCTTCCTCATTCAAAGCTCTTGCTGTATTCTCCAACAGGACACTACACCCCTCATTGGAGTTCTGCATCCCTTCCATGCATGAAATTCCATCAATCACAACATTTATAAGACAATACAATAAATACCTCCAATCCGAACACTATATTTCGGTGCATGCTCCAATTCAGAGAGACAAATTTGTCGTTGCTCCGGAAGACCAATTCATTCTCGATGTTGTGCATTCCGCGCTAGTAATATGCATTGATCAAAACGCACCTCATGCCCGAGTCTGAGTCCAATATGCAGCAATACCCACCTCCCTAGTTCCCTCAACTTGGTTCAAATTGATCTACTCACATGGTTTTGTACATACAACTCATCCATAGGTATCAAAATGAGGCTCGCACCTTGTTGCCCTCTCCATCATAGACCTCCGGGCTTGCCGTAGAGTTACAGATCGCGCGGAGAATCGTCGTCTTGCCAGCATTCGCCCGCCCAATGATAAGAATCCTGAAGCGGCCAAATTTCTCTCGGATGTTTTCGAAACCGCCTGCGTTTTGTGTCGCCATTTTTGGAAAGTGTGAGCGTATCGTTGAAGAACAAGACGTAGAGTTGAAACAGTACTACTTGGTGGTTAGTGAGGGTGAGAGAGGAGCTCGAAGCACGTTCAATGATCCCATCTACTTCCGACACCCGATTCCGAGTGCCGAAACTCGAACTCCCATTGGACGTCGTCGGTTTCGTGACTGGCAAGCAAGGTTTCAAGGGAGCTTTGAAACAGTCCGATCAACTTCGAAGTTCCAGACGTTGGTCACGGCCCGGTGACCTTCTATCAAAACAGTTTGGACGTCTCATGAGTCATGTGTGTGGCAGAGTTTTCCTAACGTGACCATGGATGATGCGTGGAGGTGTTTGGACCAGGTCTGAAAGTAATGGTTGTGGTTGTGCGAGTGCCGATTTAAATCAGTACTCTGACCCTCGAACCTCCACCCAGCAAACCAGATTGGCCCAGTTGCTGCCCCTAAGCAGTTTCATTCAATGAATGTATTGATTATAAGCACGATGCTCCTTCCACCGTGGCACCGTGACGAATGTCTGAAACAGGATGCTGTTGAATTAGCATGCAGCTAAACAGACACTACATGGCAGAAGCCATGTGTTCTCTTATTTCCGTCGTGGAACGCAGAAAATTATACTGATCGATGGCCCTCTACTTGCTCGCCAAAGGTTGGCGAGAACGTTCCTCGTTTCTTTCAAGGTTCGTTCTCCCACTTTTGGATCGCATCTGGTTGCTGAGATGATCATCGTAAACTTTGCACGAATCAAATTATCGGTAGAAATAGCAGGCTGTCCATGTGGCGCATGCCGGCAAGCGGGGTCGGTGACTGGGAATTCGACATGAAGTCTACTAGTACATCCAAGTCTCTGTTAGAGCAATCATGCAAAACGGCGTCTTCAAGAACATGATCGGAAAAGCGGCGAAGAACAGAATCTGCGAAGAACACACCGGAATATACTCATCAAGCATGACCTCGGAGAACCATCCATCGAATGCGCTCGCCTAGGATGATCCAATCGAAGTTTTTGTCAAGCTTCAGGGCACCTCCGAGGGGGAGGCTGAAAAGTTTGCCGTTGCGGAAGCAAAACGGCTGCCTGAAGGGCCTCATAGTCCTTCGCTACCTCTTTCCTCCAGATAGGCGGCATAGATTGATCCTCAACCGAGTGAACCATACTACCACTTTGGTTTGCGAAGTTCATTCCTTTTATGAAGAGTCTTCTTCCCTCTTGCCCCTCTGACGCTTTGCAACTCATCAAACTTCTTTTTCGCATATCTCCGCGCTTCCGTGTCCTCAACCAGTTCGTCCACCAAGGTCCGTTTCCGATGTGCACGTGGAAGATTGTCGGTGCTTGCGGTACCGAAAGGCGTGGCAGTTGGCAGGATCGTCCCAATCTAACGAAGTGAAAGTTGGCACGGGAGAGATGGACGAAATGCGAACGGACGTACCGCAAAGTGTTTAGAAAGGCCTTTTATGCCTTTGCCTTCGCCGTCGTCTTTCCGGTAAAATCGCTTGGGGTCTAGTTGATTTCGTAGACGGAGTGCTTCAACTTCGCGATGTAGTCGGGGCAAGTCTGCTTCCGCTGGTGCGGGGAGGTCGAACCAGCCCGGCCCGGTCGTCTTGTTCTTCAGCTATGGACAGGGTTTGAACGTCGAACCAATTAGGTGATGGATGTACCTACTTCTTTTCTCTGTTTCCTCGTTAGTTGTTTCCAATCTGCGTTCGGGTCTTCAGGCGGAGTGGGCACAGACGCGGAAGAGGACGCAGCCTCTGCTTGACTGACGTCCGGATCGCGGACCGCCGTCGGTGCTTGGTGGCGAACATTGCCAAACTCAAAGTACGGTGGAGGGAGCACGCCCGGATCGAGAGGCGGTAACGGTCTGTGGGTCGCGCAAGTCAAAATCCACCCGCCGCATTGAGACCGTTTGTTGACGCACCGTTCCTCCTCCTCGTTCTCGCCGCCTCCAATCTTGATCATGTCTTGTTCCCCAAATCCGTTTGTCTCTCTCTCGTCTCGCAACATTTTAGCCATTCGAGCTTCTTCGCGTGCGTTCCGCCTCGCCTTGTCGAGTAGCGACTGGAGGTATTCCGGCGTGACTTCGTCCTCTGTATCAGAATCTGACGCGCTGTCCGCATCAGAACTCGAGTCCAAGTCCGAGTCCGAACCAGAGTCTGAATCCGACGTGACGGCGGAGGAGGCGTCGTCGTCGTCGTCCGGTCCGAGCGCGGTAAGTTCTCTCTCGATCACCTCTATCGATTCCTCGCCCAATGCGCCGGTCGACATTTGTGATCAAGACCAAGTAACGACTGGTGAACTGACGAAGAAAGTTTGCACGTCATTACATAAGCTACGACTGTACATCCACCTCAGTTCGAGCGAGACACTTTTCTGCAACCCGAGCTTGACATCTTATCCATGCCGCGCCGCCGTCCCTCTCAAAGAGCCAAATCCCACTCCAAGCCCCGTCCAGTTGACAGAAAAGACGGCCGGCTCAAACGATGGAACACCGTCACAGACATCGAGCTCGATGACGAAGACCAGTGTGCGTCGGTCTCTCCTTGTTTTTGTCGTACTGACAATGCTATTGTGGTCGTACGCTAGTTCACGCGTCGAGGGATAAGATTTTGCTGGATGAAGCGGACGAGGGCGATGGCGAGGATGATGACGAGGAAGAGGTGTTTGCGTTGAAGGGCATGTCGTCTGACTGGGACGACGAGGAGGAAGTGGAAGACGCGTACGCGCATGATGTGGAAGACGACGACGATATGCACGTCGACTCTGACGACGCCACCGCGTCCAAGGCCAAATCTACATCCAAATCCAAATCAAAGCGCGCGTCCTCGGACAAGAGCACGTCCGACTCCGAAGAAGACGAAGAAACATGGGGACGCAGCAAGGGCGCATACTATTCCTCCAACGCTGCACAGCTCGACTCGGAGGACGAGGAAGCCAACGAGCTCGAGGAACAAGAAGCGCTCCGGTTACAGGCCAAGGCGCGCGAGAGCATGTGCGACCAAGATTTCGGACTCGGAGACGTTGTGGAGGGCGACTCCGAGCCACCAGAGGCAATGTATGCTCGTCGTCT